>JAZHYW010005771.1:0-22393 GCA_037355805.1 Ixodes ricinus
TATATATTGTTAGGACGAAAGAAGAAGCTGGGTTTCGACCGGTGCCCGCAGATCTCGTGCAGCGCTAGAAGCTCGTGCTGTGCTCGGCCGTTGCTCGAACCGGCATATTGGCGACACCACTGTAATCGCTCCTCGCTCATTGTATAAACCCCATCTATTCATCAACAGTCTTCCAGGTTGGTGGAGGTCAGCGACACCCTACCTCTCGCACTTCCCGCCAAGACCTGGCGCACCGCAGAGGTCGTACCGCCCGACAACCCGACATGCCTGACGACGAGGGCAACGGAAGCCGGCCCCGTGCGCCCACCGTAACCATCAAACACCGCCAGCGGGACCCTGAAATATTCACTGGAAACGCCGAATCAGACGTCGAAGACTGGCTTAAAAGCTACGAACGGGTGAGCCAGCACAACGGATGGGACGATTCCTTTAAGTTAGCCAATGTTGTATTTTTTCTAAAGGATACAGCCCTTCGATGGTACGATAACCACGAAGAGGTAATAAATTCCTGGGATGGATTCAAGACATCTTTCGCTGACGCTTTTGGCCAGCCGGAACATCGCAAACAAAGGGCACAAGACCAATTGCTGCACCGGTACCAATCGACAGCTGAGTCATCCACAGCCTACATTGAGGATGTTCTCCGACTGTGCCACCGAGTGGATCCCCAGATGAATGAAAATGACAAGATCCGTCACCTTTTCAAGGGCCTATCACAAGAACTTTTTTCCATCGTCGCCCCGAGATCTCCGGAAACAGTGGCCAATCTTGTGTCAGAATGTCGAAAGTACGAGGAGTTAGACAACGCGCGAATCCTTAAAAGACCTTTTGAGCGCCTCCCTGAGGTGTCTTCAGGATTCCACACCGACACCAGTCTGTCGAGCTTGATACGGACCATCATCCGTGAAGAGCTGCGTTTCTTTCTGGGCCAGCAGCGCACAACGCCGCCCGTTTTGCAACCACCCGGTCAAACTCAGGACATCGCGTCCACTGTCCGCGACGAACTCCGTGCTGTCCTAGAGCCCTTGGGCAAACCTCCATCTGCCTATGTCACCAACAGCACCTCCCCCCACACCGTTCTGCGCCTACCAAGCATTTGCAGCCCCACCCACTGCAACACCCTGGCAGACCCAACAGACGCGTCGCCGAGCGGATATCTGGAGAACCGACGATAATCGGCCAGTATGCTTTTACTGCCACACCCCTGGCCATATCCTCCGGTATTGCCGACGCCGTATGGGGGACACTAATCGCTCCCCTCCTCGGAATCAATACCAGGGTAACAACGAAGACAACAGTTACTCCTACAATGCTCACCGCAGTGATAACTTCGCTTCCCGGCCTTTCGCAACACCCTACGGTCTCCCTCCCTCCAACATTAACGCCGGACGAGTCCCTTATGACCGCCGCTCTCCAAGTCCTGTCGCGCCAGCTGAAGCCCGTCGTGGTCGTTCACCCTCGCCTTATCCTGCTCGTCGCCGTTCCATTTCGCCCTTCAATGACGCTCTGCCTTCCACCTCCCACCAGTCAAACTGAACACCGCAGCCTGCATCGACAATGGAGGTCAGGCTGCACCTGCACAATTTGTGGCAAATCCTCCGTTTGTAGGACCGACTAACATAACTGTGGAAATTGGACGGCAAACATTTCATGCTCTAATAGACACTGGCGCAGCCAAATCGTGTATTCCTGAACGCCTCCGACTGACACCTGCGCAAAGTACTTACGCCCCCTCCAGTGGACACCTGTTACGTATGGGTAACGGCGAACTGGTCCAGCCGCTCGGATACTGTTCCGCGTCAGTGAAGGTAGGCCGCAGTCGATATGTTATCCTGTTCACTGTCCTCACAAGTTGCATCGCCGACGTCATTCTTGGATGGGATTTCTTATCTTCAACCGCCGCCTTCATTGACTGTGCGAATCGTGAAATTCATCTTAGCCCTTCAGAGGACGGTAATGAACATTTTGAAGCACCACTAGCCGCTCTTCACATTGAACATGATTTACTCCTACCGCCCCAGTCGGCAGTCGTTGCAACTCTCGTCGTCGCCAACCCAGTCGCAAGTACTGTCGCTCTCATCGAACCTCTTCATACCTGTCTAGAGAAAAAAGGAATCGTGATTCCTTATTCTCTCGCCACCATTGCAGACGATAAGTGTCACATATGGGTAACCAACACTTCAACCCAACCTCAAATCCTCCCCCGAAGAACGCGCATTGCCACCCTCCAAGTGTATATTGAACACAGCTTGGCTGTACTTTCCACGACTGCCGCTCATACGAGACCAATTGCGGAAAATAACGTCACCGAAAAACTGGAGAGGATGATCGCCTCAACCGTCGTGCAAGCCGAACGTCTCAAATTGCGCACTCTTCTTGCATCATATAGCAGTGTCTTCGATTTCACTGACCAGGTATTAACCCGTACCACACTTGTAGAGCATCATATTGACACCGGTGACTCCCCGCCCCTCAGAAGCAGACCATACCGAACATCCGCTGCAGAACGAAGATTGATACAAAATCACATCACTGACATGCTGGACAAAGGAGTGATCGAGCCTTCCACCAGTCCCTGGTCTTCGCCCGTCGTTCTCGTAAAAAAGAAGGATGGTACCTGGCGCTTCTGTGTCGACTATCGGCGCCTGAACAAAGTGACTCGGAAAGACGTATACCCACTTCCCCGGATAGATGATACGCTTGACACGCTACAAGGCTCGTCATACTTTTCATCCATGGACCTCCGAAGTGGCTATTGGCAAGTTCCAGTTACTTCGGCTGATAAACCTAAAACAGCATTTATAACACCTGAAGGCCTTTACCACTTCAACGTTATGCCCTTCGGGCTCTGTAATGCGCCTGCGACATTCGAGCGCATGATGGACGTTCTCCTTCGTGGCCTCTCTTGGAACATCTGTCTTTGTTACCTGGACGATATTGTTGTCTTTTCTTCAAACTTCGACGACCACCTATCTCGTCTCCGCACGGTCCTTGACTGCATTCGTGCCGCTGGGTTACAATTGAACTCAAAGAAATGTATGTTTGCCGCCAAGAAAATCAAAGTGCTCGGTCACCTGGTCAGCGCAGATGGAATACGCCCAGACCCAGACAAAACACGAGCTGTGTCCGACTTCCCTGTCCCACAAAATGTCAAGGACTTGAGAACATTTCTGGGCTTATGCACGTACTTCAGAAAATTTATTGCCGGATTTTCTCATATCGCTGAGCCGCTTAATCAACTGCTACGCAGAGACGCATCTTTTGAATGGGGTCCACACCAGGAAACATCATTTGAAACCCTCAAGACAGCATTAACGTCGGCTCCAGTTTTGGGCCACTTCGTCGAAGGTGCCGACACCGAGATTCGAACCGATGCCAGTGGTCACGGTATAGGCGCCGTTCTCGCTCAAAACCACAATGGCCAGCAACGTGTCATTGCCTATGCTAGCCGGACACTTAACAAGGGCGAACGCAACTTTTCGACTACTGAAAAAGAATGCTTAGCCGTCATCTGGGCTGTCTCCAAGTTTCGTCCCTATTTGTATGGATCCGCATTTCGTATCGTGACTGATCACCACGCGCTTTGCTGGTTGGCTAGCCTAAAGGACCCCTCGGGACGTCTTGGCCGTTGGTCATTAAAGCTTCAAGACTACCTTTTCACCGTCGTCTACAAATCAGGGAAACGACACCTCGACGCTGACGGATTATCTCGATGTCCTCTTGCCGACGATACAACCATTTCTCTCCAGACCCAAACCTCACATGCTACAGCAACTCTCGATAACATCGACATGGCTTCAGCGCAACTGTCTGACGATTCCTTGAAACCGCTGATTTATTACTTGCAAGGCGTCGCAACATCCTGCACTCAACGCACTATACGACGTGCCCGTCTCTTCATTATTCAGAATAATGTCCTTTATAGACGCAACTACGAGCCCCAAGGACGACAATGGCTGCTTGTGGTTCCGCGCCATTTACAGAAACAAATTATTCAAGCGAATCACGACGACCCCACAGCCGGTCACCTCGGCTTTGCTAAAACGTATTTCAGAATACGCACTAGATTCTTCTGGACTGGCATGCACCGTACCATAAATAAATATGTTCGCGCATGCCATTCATGCCAGACCAAGAAAAGACCCACAACAGCACCTCCTGGGCCTCTCCGACCCCTTTCTCCACCGAACCACCCATTCGAGCGCATTGGAATTGACTTTCTGGGGCCCTTCCCCCAGTCACAAGCCAAAAACCGATGGATCATCGTAGCTATCGATTACTTAACACGCTACGCCGAAACCAAAGCGCTCCCGACCGCCACGGCCCTTCATGCAGCCGATTTCTTTCTTCATTCCATCCTTCTGCGACACGGTGCCCCCCAGTCCATCATCACAGACCGAGGAACGCCTTTTGTTGCAAACCTCCTCCGTGAAGTTTGCCGCCTTGCGAACACTATTCATCACATCACGACCGCCTACCATCCCCAAACGAATGGCTTAGCAGAACGATTTAACCATACGCTAGCCGATATGATGTCCATGTATATTACTGACGATCAGGACAACTGGGATTTCATTTTGCCCTACGTTACATACGCTTATAACACCAGCCGTCAAGCCACCACTGGTTACTCCCCTTATTATCTACTATATGCTCGCGAGCCGTTATCTACCATTGACACATTGTTGCCATACATAGAAGATTCTTCTCTCGATAATTACGCCCAAGACGTTCTCTACCGTGCTGAAGAAGTCAGACAGCTGTCACGTATTCGCACGCTTGCATCACAACAACAACAAATCATTCGTCACGCCGAGCACCACCCTCCAGTCTCATACAATATCGGTGAAGAGGTTCTTGTTTGGACACCGTCCCGCCAGCCCGGAAAATGCGAAAAGCTTCAAAAACAATTTCAGAGGCCCTTTCCGTATTTCTCGCCAGCTGTCACCTACGAACTACGAAGTAACTACGGTACTTCCGCCACGAGACAACCGCACAAAATCTACTGATATCGTCCACATCGCCCGCCTCAAACCCTATCACCGCCAAGCTCCCTAACCACAAGGGCCGGTGGACCGGCCCTCTTTGCAAGGGGAGGTACCTGTTAGGATGAAAGAAGAAGCTAGGATTTCGACCGGTGCCCGCAGATCTCGTGCAGCGCAAGAAGCTCGTGCTGTGCTCGGCCATACCTCCTCTATACGGAGAAAGCCTGGCACATCGACGGCGAAGCCATAGGGCGAGCGGCCGCAGAAAAAAGGAGAGGAGAAGCGCGCGAAGCGGTGACCAATATGGTAGCGCAGAGCAGAAAGGGCAGAGTAACACTGCGAGCGCTTGGGTCATGAGCGGCCGCTCCCCGAACCACGTTTGTTTTTGTGTTTCGTCACCGTCGTTTTCGTACTCCGGGAGAAACGGCTGCGGCGACGGCGGCGATTCGAAAGGGCGCTGGCAACAATGCACGATGCCGGCGGCGTCGGCAGAGTTGTCGGTGTGCCAGCGGAGTGCGCCGTCGTCGGACCATCGTGTCGTGCTACGGAAGAGAACCAAACAGTTTTGACTGAGTAGTTTCGACGCCCAGGTGCCGAGGACCGTCATTTCAGTGGGAGTGTCCGATTAGCCACATTTGGAACGTCGCGTGTATGAGCTTCAACTGGACTACAGGCGCAACAATGTAAACAGTTCGTAAAGTAGTAGTAAAAATGTTTATTGTGGACGCTGCTACCGCTCGAGCCTCCGTTGAGTAAGCGACGAAGACTGATAAGGTATGCTAATTACAAAAGTGAACACGTAAATGACAGGTGCAGACATCTACACTGTGTGCATGTCTGCCCGTGTCCTTCACGTTTTATTTTTTCGTCCTTAGCACTAAAACGCGAGTTGCTCTCGTTTCTCACGGAAGCTAAAGTTGCGTATCATATTACTTGGTTTCACCTCATGTGGGAGCGAAACCAAAGCTAGAAGCGCGAGCCCAGCGCTTTTTGCGCTACTGCATCGCACGCACGCTCGAGCAAAGCAGCAATGCACAAAGCGTCGGTCTCGCGCTTCTATATTCGTTTAGTCCTATGTGGGAGCGAAGGCGAAGCTATAAGCATGAGAGGATAGCCCGAGGAAAATCATTAACTGGATAAGCGCGCGTGCAAAGCAGCGAACGTATGAGTGCTCGGCTCGCACGCCTAGCACTGCCTTCGCTCGCACGTAAGATCAAACGAAGTATATCTTTGACTTCGTTCAAACCTAAGGTGAAACGAAGTATATGGCCCATGAATCGCCGAACGCTCCAAGCACCAGATACCGACCTTTCCGGGCAGTTCGTCGCACAACCGGCACAACCTCCAACGCAAACGAAAGCGACGACCGACCGTTGCGGAGATGCGGACGCAGGGAAGGCGAAGGGGAAGGGTTGACGTTGACTTTCTCTTCTCCGCGATTCCGAAAAAAAAAAGAGGAAAAAAACAAAAAGACTGTTTCTGCGTTTGGCCGCTCGCTCTTGTGTGGCGCTAGCAGTCTAACTTCCCTCCGCTCTTGATTCCCCGCCCCTCCTCTCCTACTTTCGGCGGCCACTTTTTTTCGCGACGTGCCAGGCTTTCTCCGTATAGAGGAGGCTATGGCTCGGCCGTTGCTCGAACCGTCATATTGGCGACACCACCGTAATCGCTCCTCACTCATTGTATAAAACCCATCTATTCATCAACAGTCTACCAATATATATATATATATATATATATATATATATATATATATATATATATATATATATATTATATATATATAGATATATATATATATATATATATATATATATATATTTTTTTTAAACAACGTTTGCAAACGTGGTTTAAAGGGACACTGACACCCCCCAAAAAATTTTTTTCATTTTTTGCCAGGCGCTTCATTATGGTGTCGGAGGACTACCCAATTAATATTTTGCAACAGAGTAGCGTATTTTTTTAATAAAGCCAAAAAACGCAACTGCGCGAAACCGAAACCGAAACGGAGAAGTGGAGAGGATAGCGGGAGTGGCGGAAGTCACGTGGCTACACCCGACCGTGCGCTTTTTTCTCTCTTTTTTTTTCCCCTCGGCGTAGCAGACGACATGCGGCTTTAGCGGGCACTGTTTGCGATTCTTTTGCAGTTATGTTTGTTCCGCTCGCTGTTCTGTACTCCAAGATGAGTTGTTTTGTACATTGAGGAGTTGGAGATGAGTAGCGAGTGCCCGTGGTTAATTTTCATGATGGGCTCCGAAAAGAATACACCCAAGATGTTGCGTGAAGAGCTGGCTCACACGTCCTGCGTCCGAAAAAAAAGTGGCATTGTGCGACAGAGTTTCCGAAATATCAACGGGATCGGGACCAATGGCTGGCTGCAATTCCTGTAGAACATTTACGAGCACCTCGGAAAGCGGACGCTACCTGATTTATATGCTCTTTGCATTTTGTGGAAAGTGATTACATTGAGTTCGCAGGTGTCAAAAAAGGAAATCCCATCCCCATTTAATTCAGCGACGTTTCGTCCACAACATTTGTTTGTTAATTTTTGTTTGTTTCTTCAGTGATAATTGTAAAAAGAAAGAAAGGTAAACATCGAAAAATGTTTGAAAAAGAAAAAAAAAGTGCCATCATCGGGGATCGAACCCGGTCCTGCCGCGTGTGAAGCGGACGTCGTACCCACTGAGCTACGGGGGGATCACGTGACAGGGGGATCTCTTTCCTTAGTAATACTTCAGCCGGTAAATTGTAAGTTGGAAAGTTTGCTGCCGATTTTCCTCCAGCAAAAGCACTCCCGGGTCGAAGTCGGGAAGCACCACGTATTGGCGACATTCGCACCTAGTAAAGAAATCGTACGCGTGCATATTCAACTCGAAGTAGACGCGTCGTGCTTGAAGTTTGCGCGAGCGATGTCTTCAGCCACGAGAAGGGAGCGACGGCTCGGCGACGTCTTCGTGCAAATCGGCTTGGTGGTCGGGCGTGTCGTACGGGATGAATACCAATTCTTTTGATCAGTCCCAAATTTCTCTTTTAAAGGCAGACAGAATTCGCCGGTACCGCGAACGACAGTTCTGAAGTAGAGGTCCCGCGCCCGTCGTCCGCTGCCATCGCCGTCCCCGCGAGTCCCACGATACGCGAAACGACGCACGCACAGAATGCTTCCGGTTCTCTGTGGAACTTTTTTTTTCAATCAACGTATTTGCAGCTTTTTAGAAGCCACAAAAAATGGGTTTCATATTTTTTTCTATTTTTAATATTGAGTGTGTGCCTTCAGTGACCAACGACTTTCATTAAATTTGGTAGTCGCATCGATAACTTCGAAAACGGCCCGTGACCACGGAAAAGAGAGTGAGCGAGACTCGAACCGGCCAGTTCTTGATCGGCGGTTTTCGGGCGGAAAGAAACCGAATTTCGAGTCGCAAATTGTGTTTTGGGTAGTTGGGCTCTCATATGTCATGTACAACTAAAAACCTCGGCGAGCATAAACACCCTGTCAGTGTCCCTTTAAACGGCTGCAAGGCCGCACCTTGTGGTGCTTTCGATAATTTCGAACGCGGATGGAACTTCTCGAATTCATTCGGAAAATCAGAGCTTATTCCCCACGTTTTGTAAGCCATCTGCAATCTCACGCCGCACTACGTACTGGCCCGCATCTCGCGCCGCCTGTACAGCCGCTTCCTGCAGCGGCGGACGGAGAGCGTAGCGAGATCTATACTTCGCTTCAGCTTGGGTCCGCAGACGCAGCCGATGCTACAAGCGCAGGCTCCGGGCTTCCAGCGCCCCTGCCAAGCACGCGCGCTCGTGCAGTACAGGCACTGTTCAGGGCCACACGCTCGTGCTTGTAGCATCGGCTGCGTCTGGACCTGCTGAATCTGAAACGAAGTATAGCTCGAGATCGGCGGCGAACAGCCCGTGGCCCGAGCCCACCTCGAGCGCCCGACCTGCATGCGCAGCTGCGAACATGCAACTCGTTTGTTCCGGAAAAATTCTGTGCCATCTATGGGGAAAAGCGGTACACAGTAAATAGCGGTTGAATCCCCCTGCAGCGCGAGCTTGCTCCACGTGCTCCGAGCTGGTGTGCGCTAGCTCACTCGGCCACCGATCCTTTTTTTTCTTTATTGCACTCGGCCGCCGATCCCCCTTTATCTGTCTGGACTAAAGCCCTTCGATGTGTTAGCGTTTGTCTTGTAATACCTGTGCCACACGGGCAACTCGAATGCCATTTACACCGAATGACATTTGTGTGATCGGCGAATCAGCTCGCAATCTGTCGCGCGTGGAATGCGCCACGCCCGGAGTGTCGCGTGCTGATTGGCCGTCCGCTCAAATGTCAAATGCCTGTCAAGTGCGCCAGTGCACGAGGCCCGTGTCTCGAGCGGCCCTTGGAAGCAGTTGTCGGCGCAGCACTGAAATGAGCGGCCCTTGGAAGCGAATGACAGCGGAGCACCCGCTCCTGCCGCGTGTCTTGCGCGTTTCCACAACAATGGTTGGCGGTACTTGTAAGCGTGAATTTTATTTGCCAGCAGCGCCTTCAACTTTAGGAATCTACGAGGAGAGTAGTCCTCCTCGAGGTACAACATGGCTTTGTGTATTTGAGTGGTTCTTTTTCGCTGACAGGCAGAGTGACGTAAAATGTCCTTTCTTGCCATACCCATTGCCAATGTTGTCAGCTGCTGGGCACTTGGCGCGCGATTGTGGACGAGTAGTAGAGCCGCACCAGTTGCATGGAGAGAGAACTCCTTGGTACAGTTCACGCGTGGGAAACGGTTGTTTCCTGTTGCTCTTGACACGCCACGCAGAAGTGTGGACCTCGCCGACGGTCTCGCTTTACTGCGTATAGTGGTCGCAGTTTCTTCAGCTGCTGCTTCATAGTCTCTGAATTGCGCTCCGTGGCGATGGCGGTTTTTATAATGTCAGGTCTGCGTTGAGCTGGAAATTTTCACTCAACATGACATTGTTGAGTCCCACAACGAGTTTATTTCTCATTACCTCTTCTTTCTAGTTCCTGTAGTCGCACGTCTCTGTCATCTTGATAGAAGTCCTCGACAAAGTCGTCGGCAGTTTCGGTTGCCTCTTGTTTATGCCTGTGGAACTTGGCCCGTTCGTAGATAACGTTCGTACGCAGCAGGAAGTTTTTCGCGAATGCTCGCAACACGGCATCGTAGTTAACTTTTTCAACGTCCATCAGTTTGAGCGATGTCAGCACGTCTTCCGCCTTAGTGTAGAGTTAAAAAGATACAACTGCATGCTGTAAAATAGTTATGTAGATCTATGTCACTCTATTGATAACACAGAGGTAGAAAACACCTTGTCCTGTATTCTACTGTTGTGTGAAGTGTTTGTTTAGTATATTGTGTAACTAGAGCAAGGTTCACACAAAGGAAAAAACAAAAAAAAACAAAGATACGAGTGTACAAAAAGGGTACAAACAACTCGGCCTGTAGTTTGACCCTTCTTTTCAGATTGTCTTTGTGGTTTTAATGCAACCTAATGTATGCAATATTAATTGTATACATAATTCACAGTGCATTATGAGTTTGGCAAGAGAGGTGTTTTTTAATGATCTTGTTTTTTTTTTGCTGCCGATACCGGCAATTTAGAGGCAGGTAGATATGACAACTTTCTCGAGATATTCCCCCTGTAGCCGAATGCACCTGCACCATCGGTGCAGCAGTCTTTTAGTGACCTGCCGTTACCATTTTTAAGTAGAGCGTCAGACCTACGCTTGGGCCGCTGCATCCAACTTATCAATGACTGCGTAAGGGCGCGTCGGAAAAAAGTCGAATTCTATCAGGCATCGGCTCATTACGATGTCGCGTGCGTCCACGTGAAGTCGTGATTTGCCGGGACCGATGGGGTGATGGCATTTTTTCGACGCGTCGTGCGATCCGCCGGACGTTTGGTCCTGCGTGGGTACGACCAACACCACCTAGAGCGAAGGCCGCAGCGCTCGGAGTTGTGACGTCACAGATTCACGACGAGTGGGCCGACCTGAGAGGAAGGCTTCTCCGCAACACATGCTCTCTTCTTTTTTTCTTATATGTGTTTTCCCGAGGACGCCAAGCGGCGCATGCTCCGGGCTTTTTTGTTTTTGTTTTTAGCTTTCTCCGAGCCCAGGGTTCTCCCGGGGCAGTTGCGCAGTGACAATTTTTGCATCCTTTGCGCACGGCGGCTTGCACAATCCTCGCGGCGGGAGTACGCGAACTGCTCTAACCGTCTCTTTTGTCTTTTGTGTTTGGTGTGCTTGGCGGTTAACGCGTGTTTGTGTGCTTGGCGGTTAACGCGTTGTGGTTGTCAAGTTACGGGCGGCTTTCGGGCTAGCCATGCCTCATAAATGCTGTGTCCCTGGGTGCCATGGGAACTATGAAACGTCGTCGAAGAAAGTGTCTGTGTTTAGTTCCCGAAGGATGAAGAACTGCGAAAAGTATGGGTGCGGGCGATTCCTCGAAAAAAAAACCTGGTTCTATCGACGCATACCAGGGTGAGAACTCTCATATCTTTTCACTTTTTTTTAATTATTGAATTTATTTTGTTGAATTTTACACTGAAGTGGCAGCGAAGGCGACAAGCACAAGCTACCTCTCGCTTTTAATTTTAGAAACGTATCTTTGTAGCGCAAGCTCCCGTTTTCAAAACCACGGTCAGGAGCATAGCCTTCTCTCTATGTTCCCCTCTTGTTCCTACATCTGTGGCGCATATTTTTAAAGAAATCAATGAAGTCGTCGAGCTCTCGAAATCTGAAGGAGATTTTAACATGGACGCCGAACAAAGGAACGCGACTCAGAGACGACTTTCAAGAACCAGTGACTTCTGCAGAGGACGATCCCAATGTGCATTTTTTGTGCAGTCTTTTTGACTGGCTGGACTTGACGTATGGGAAAGCGAGAATCTTACCAGTGGCACGCTAACCAAGGAGACTCACGGAGCACTCCGTTAAACGACCCGTGCACTTGTGGAGATCATCGAAAACTGTTTCACTGAACTCGGGCTGAACTATGTCCTGCTGGGAAAGATTCAGACTGATAGCTTGGAAGACCGTTTCGGGAAGTACGGGCAGCTGGCTGGCTCGTAATTGCACATATCTATAAGGCAGCTTTATGAAGGTGAAAATAAGCTGCGACTGCAGAGTACGTTGCCGACAATCCCGTGTGAAGACGAGCGATGGGAGGAGCTTGAAAAACAAGTAAACACGCCACGGCCCAGCTGAAACATAGTGTAGTTACAGAAGATGCAGTGTCACAAGCGATAAATTAGACCCTCCCAGTCCTAGTCTACGTGGCAGGGTACGCAGTTTATGCCGCTTTGAAAAAGCCGAAATGTCAAAAATGCAGGGCGGCGTTTACTGAAGAAGATAAGACGGCAATAGTTTTACTTGTGCAGGAGAACTACTCTCTTCTCAAGGAATGGGATCGAGGGGGCTCCTTTATCCAACTATGTTCGCCGTTAATGCCGTGACACACAATTACGTTGTTTCTCAAGGACTCTCCAAGCAGGCAGAGTTTCTGAAGGTTCCGATCCAGCGTCAGTTCGTCACCGAGCTTACAATGGAACTGCTGTCTACCAACGAGACTTGTGACTTCGACGCATGTGAAGAAAGACACACAAGTGAGCTCGTGCTGAAGAACTTGTTCTGGTGCAGCACGAACATTGTGCTGAAAAACTATTGTGGAAGGGTGAACGAAAAGATTATGAGGCTAGCTAATTCCAAGTCAAAGAAAAAGAAATGTGAAACCCTAAAATCTAAATAATTATTTTATATTCAGTGCAACAGTTGTCATAGCATTATTATTGCGAAGCGGCATTAAAGTCTACATGCCGTACATGTGCTGTGTCTTAGTGTCGCGAAAGCTACAGAGCGGCATCTTAGCTGCTTGTGTTTGAATTGTGTCAAGATGGATACAAGAAGAAAGTATGGATACACGAGGATGTACAACTTGAAGCTTTCAAAGGTGAGAGAACTTATATTCCCAGCATCTATTCGTAGTGTGAATGAACGCGGGTAGATGTGTGCATGAAGCTCCCACAGCTGCATGTGTCCCTTACTGAAAATTATGCTTTAAGCTTGCTAAGTTTGCCTGCGCTCGGTTTAATCAAAACTTGTGCACTTCGATCTAGGCGGCGTCTTTCCCTCTTTTTTGTGTCTTTTCTGCGTTTAATTTTTCGTCTTCGTGTCTCAGTCTCGGATTAATTACTTTATGATAAATATTCCCCAGTTCGCCTGCAGTTGTTTTTATTATCATATGTTTACTTCTGGTAAAAAGTACATTTCAACACATTACATTTTTTCGTGCTCCAAAAGTCCACATTTTTAATAATCTTATTTTCATTAGCTTCACATACGAATTTAGTAAACACTCATGTCATCACCAACTGGATTGTTGCTGTTATGCATTTTGGCGGTCCCATCACTTACAATAACGTTTCAGGGCATTTGTTTTTTGTTTGTTTGTGTCTTCTCACTCCTAGAGATAATTAAAGCACCCAAGATTTGGATGCCTAAAACGAAAAGCCACCTCTCTCAAAACGTCGTTAACCTTGTTCTTTCATATCATAACAATAATGGTACGTCCTAATATGCTGCCCGTGTAACAAATTATGTTTCCCAGTCATATAGATATTTATAAATCCTGTTTTACCAATTAACAAACGTATGGGTCAATAAAAAATGCCATTCTACGTCGGTAAATCTATGCGCGACGCCTTCAGTGCAGCACTTTTCCGCGGCGCTCGCCAGCCGACTCGTGTGACGTCACCGGAGGAGCGCTGCGGCCTTCAGCTCTAGGTGGTGTTGGTACGACCCGAATTGCCCCCCCCCCCCCCCCCGTGTCATTGATGAGCCGGAAGAAGCTGTCCAGGCGGGGCTGTGACGCACAACTTAAAAGTGGCACCAGCAGGACACTGGAAAGCTGCCAAAACTCTAGTGTAAGCGCATTCGGCTTCAAGGGGAATATATCGAGAAGGTTTACGTATCTACCCTAATGCCCCTGAATAAAAAAGGTAGCGACATCTTCTCCCTACTCCCCTGACGCGCACACCTTCTATATTTATGTTTTGCTTTTTCACACACCCGCGTCGACTGCAGCGCCGCCTTGTTTGGCCCAAGATAGCAGACGGCAAAGGCTGAAAGACAAGCAAATACATACACACAGGCTAAAAGTTCACTGTCACGGTCTACCAGCCTCGAAGGATGTTCTCAAGGAAAGACGATGAAAGCCGTGACGTTGCACAGTCGGCGCTATTTGATTGGAGACATGAGCTCATAGCGTGCACTGCACTCTGACAGCATAGGCATTCCTTCTCCCTCCTCCTCTGACGCTCACACCTTTTATCTTTATGTTTTTTGTTTTTTTTTGCTCCCGCGCGTCGACGGTAGGGCCGCCTGGTTTGGCCCAAGATAGCAGGCGGCATTCTTCAAAGGATGTCGCTACTTTTCCGTATAAAGGGGCTTTAATCTACCCACCTCTAAATTGCCGGTATCGGCACTAAAAAATGAGCAGAAATTATTATGGACCCCGTGTACGTATCTAACCTTTTTAACTAAGCATGTATAGTGCAATATAACGGATGATGTCTGTGTAATGTGAATAATACAACAACGCTCTCTCTACCGATGGTCGCTGACCAGTGTATTTTTATATAAACGTCAAGGTTTTTATTTGTTTTATGGAGGCATGTCACCCCCTTGTAGCTTCTGTAAAAAGTTTTTTTTATAGTGTGTCTTATTACTGAGGTGCATCGGATCTTTGATTTGTATTGTTAATAAGACAAAACTTTAAAAAAAGTTCTATATGTTTTCACTTCTTTATTTTATATTTATTTTTTACTATTTTCACTTCACTCGCATATGTCTAAGTAATAATAATAATAATAATATTATTTTTTTCTTCTCTCTCTCTCTCTCTATCTCTGCTTACTTACCATTTCATAAAACGGCTTCTACCCGATGCCATTTTGCGTGTTATACTTGTGGACAGCTTTTTGTAGTTACGCAGTCAAAGCTATGGGCACGCGTGCGCTTGCGCATCTTCAGCGCCCATCAAAGCTGTGCACGCGCACACTTAGCTTTTGAAATGCCACAGAAAGTAGTCCGCGAGTTTAGTGGGTATGACGCGCGCTATGTACGTTTTCAGAGGCTACAAACCTGCGCGTGCTGAGGTGGGAATATTGCAGGCAAAGCTATGATTTGGTAAATATTGGAGTGGTGTATTAGCTACGTCCGCGACCAAAAACGTCGCTGTGGTCGGCTTTACACGATTGGCGAAATCACGGGTATAAAAGCATTGTCAGAATGTCAACTTCGACGGTGCTGGTTTGAAAAGGGATGGCACCTAGCTTCTACTATGCCTTTTAAACGCATTATTCTACTTGTCTCATTCGATGGTTCGTATACTTCGTTTCACCTTATGCTGTACCGCAGCGAAGGCTAGAAGCGCGAGCTTAGCGTTGGCAGCTGCCCTTGGTGCACGAGAGCTTGTGCCGCCGAGGTGTGCCCTAGAGCAAGGAGCTCGCGCTTGTAGCCTTTCCTGCGGTACAACACAAGGTGAAACAGGGTATAGCCAGGGTCAGAACTCGTGACACCACGGCGAGGCAAATCCTTGTCATGATGTCACGGATGGAAACCCTAAGAGGGTACCACAAAGACATCTCGGAGTTGGATCCTGGGAGAGTAGCGCCATTGCCTTCCCTGTCTGATTGCAGGACAGAAACATACACTATACTTCGTTTCAGCTTGGGTCCAGACGCAGGCGATGCTACAAGCGCGAGCTCCGGGCTTTCAGCCTCCCTGCCAAGCACGCGCGCTCGTGCAATGCAAGCACTGTTCAGGGCCACACGCTCGCGCTCGTAGCATCGGCTGCGTCTGGACCCAAGCTGAAACGAAGTATAACATAAAGACGACCAAACCCTCGCAAGGCGATTGGCTGACCAGTCCCTGGTGTCATAGCAATCGCCATTTCGGTCTTTTACAATTTTCGAAGTTTCGAAAGGGTCGATCTGAACCAGCCGTGCCAAAATCGCTAGGGAGCGCCATCGTAGTGAAAGCGTTCCTCGCCAATTTAAGCACATTTGGCACTGCGTATGCAAGCAATTTACCAATCATGCTTAGCTAGACAGATCTCTAATAATTTAATTGTTCTTCAAGGAAGAAAAATTATTTTTCAGTGCTGCCAAGCAACGGCGCTTCATTTAGTGGAGCAGCAAGGTGCGTCCGTGTTTAGGTGGTGTGTGAATAGCAAAATCTCAGGATACAAGAAATTTCTTTATAAAGACACTGTCACCCCGATTTCGAATCAGCTCACCAGAACAGACAAGTCAAGGATAAACCGCTCACACCATGAACCAAAATGGCGACCATACTGAGTTTGGCGCAACTTTGTCAGAATCTAGTGAATGCACTACTTATAAAACAGAAGTATAGGCCTGTAGCTCCCAAGGTTATAACAATGCCACTAGAGAGCAAAATAAGCAAGTTTCCGAGAAAAGAGGCCCGGGATTTTCAGCCCGGGTAAATAAACTATGCACCGCAGAAAGCTCAAACTCCTTGAGAATGTGACGCTAGCGGTTGGGATAGATAGCCGTGGAAGCTTGAAAACGTAACGTTACCTGTCTAAAAGAAAGGATTGAGAAACACGAATTTTGTTTGAATCGACGTCTACCTAAGCCTAACATCTTCAAAACAAGAACTGACGTTGTGAACGCTTCTGGGATTTATAGGAGTGAAAAACACTTGTCAACAAGAAAGACAATATTGTTTTCTTTTTTGCTGACAAGTTTCTTTTTTTTTACTGAAATAGGTATTACAGGAGCCCGCAGTGTTACTTTTTGTCTGGGCGATGTTAGGCTTAGGTGGACGTCGGCTCAGAGAAAATTTTCGTCTTTCTCAATTATCTTTCGATCCAGGTAAGGTCATGTCTCAAACTTCCGCGTTCTTTCCCAACCGCTGTCACCTTCACATGGCGTTTGAGCTTTCTGCGATGCATAGTTTACTTACCCGGGCCGAAAAAACACGGTTCTCCTTTCCCAAAAACTAAACGTGTCCCAGAAAAAAAAAAAAAACACACAAAACAAGTGTTTTTTTTTTTAGTTGCAAAAATAAATTATGCATCGCCGAACGCTCATTTTGCGACCTAATATAGCGATAGAGGTCCGAACCAGATGCCAGTGTTTCAGCACTAACCGTTATCTTATGCAAAAGTTGTAAGTGATTTTCTGAAAGGTTCAGTGGGAACATAGGGCTCATTTTCGCCCATGTTTGGTAACTGGCGCCATGGAGCTCGATGTAATTGAGAGCCCGGTCTGCAGTCAATTTCCCAATTATAATATCAGGAAATCACAACTTTTAATAAGATAAGGGTTAGTGTCCGCGCCCAGCAGAGATACGCGAACGGATAGCAGACGACAAAATAAAACAAACATTCGTCTGCCTTATAATACTTTTTTAGCGGACAAAAAAGTTTGTTTGTTTTTAAATGCGAACTGAAACGGCATTATTGTTCGTATATTCCCTTACAATTATTATTTGTCGCGGTTATCCTGCTCGCCGCCAGTCTCTCTCTGGGCGTTTTTGCGTTCTTCACACTAGGGTGCCTACATGTCTGTCTGTCTCAGGGTAAAGACATCCATTGCTGGAGACGACGACGAAGATCGTCCATGAAGGACGTGTTTTCTCAGCGCTCTGATAAGCCTAACAATTCGGCCTTACAGGTCAGTTTTACCGGCACTCCTTGCCCCGAGGGGCCCTTACAGGACTCGACACCCTGGAGAAGACACCAGAAAGCCAACCCGCACTGCCCGCGGGCCCGGACGCCAAACCATCAGTCTTTTCGGAGACCGTTTTGACGACGCCAGCTGGCAAAAGGCGCTCTGGCACGAAGGCCCTCTCCATGCAGCAGACGAACGCGAGCCCCTACCCGGCTCCAAGCAACATCACAGGACACCCTACCCAACAAGGTCAGTTGGATTTTTCAACACTCTCACCACAGGACAGCCAGTTCTTAGTGGCATGTACCCAAGAACGCCAAGCGATCGAAGAATTTATGCAGAATCGAGTATCTATCGAGTTCTACATAAGGAATAAAGAACTTATTGAGTCGCTCCGCTCCAACAGTGGAGCCTACGAAGAAATGATCACGAATGGTGTCGCTTTTCAAGAGTACTTCACGCACAAGAACGAATTCGAGACTTTCCGAGCTCAGCGAAATTCCCAGACACCACCACAACAAGGCGAAACGGGTGAGAAAGAATCGCTGACTCGGTCCACCATGACGGCAAGGCATAACATGCCTTCCACATCAACCACCTCGGATGGGAGTTCATTGACAGAAGTCGAGAATATGGAAGATGATGGATTTAAATTTCAAGGTTCACAAAAAGACAAGAAAGACAACGTGCCAACTTTACTTACCATCAACAGAAAGTCACGCAAGCAACACAGAGAACACCCAGGCACACGGTCGTTCTGAAACCAACGTGCAAAGAGCGCGTAGACAACTTCACCGGCAGAGACATTGTTGGGGCGATGGAAAAGGCAGGAATTCAAAACAAAGATGACTTCTCCGTCCACCGCAACCAGAAATCTAACACTATTGCGATCACAACAAAGAACCCCCTCCTTACGAATAAACTACTCAACATCAACCAAATCGTCAAGGGCGAACAAAGCTACGAGATGAAACCCTACATGGCGGTTTCAAACGATCAAATCCGCGGAGTTATCTACCTTTCCGGACACGACGTGCAAGAAACTCCAGAAACCCTCATGGAAAGTCTTGACTGCAGAACACACACGATCGTCGCAGCTCGACCCATTGGACGGTCGGGCAGGACCATCTTAATCACTTTCGATGGGAAATCTATTCCAAAGCACGTTCGTTTCCTCTGCGAAATATTCAGAGTAACCGACTATCGACCAAGACCTCTCGTCTGTTACTCATGCCATGAAATAGGCCACAAATCGGACGTCTGCCCTAGCGGCATCAAGCGCTGTGACCGATGCGGACACACTCATGATAGCGAGTCCGGATGTGAACTACAGCCTAAATGCATAAACTGCGGTGGTCCCCACATCGCCACAAGTAACGACTGCCCCAAGCGGAAAATTCCTCCAAAAAGACTCCCGGCTCAGACACCTCAGGGAAAAAGACCCCCTCTCAATATGACGAAAATGGACCTAGCACCCCCCGCATCAAACTCTTCACAATCATGGATTAACCCACCCCCACAAGGAGCATGGGCAACACCTTGCAATGTCAATCCATACGTTCCACCCATGGTATTCGGAAAAGTTTCAGATGTCACCACATCAACCGTACAAAACCTGCAAATTTCTCCAGCCACAAATTGCGGAAACTCAAACTGGCAACAACAACAACATAATCACACCAGCTGTGAGCAACGTCTAACGGCAATGGAACAGCGCATGGACAGAGTCGAAAAATCCCTCGAGAACATCTCGCAAACCCTACGAGATATCCTCAAACGACTAAATGATTAACTTGCCCAAACACAACAAAGAAAACAAACCAAAACATAAGGCGATATTTCCTTGGGTTCTACAATGGAACTGCAGGGGATTTAATAACAAGGCAGCGGAACTTAAGGAAAGATTAGAGAAAATGAGGAAAGCAAACCACACGTCATCCTCCTACAGGAAGCAAACGTCGAAAACCTCAATATTCGAGGGTACACTACATACATTCATCCCACCATCGTCCGACGATCCCGCAACTACCAAAGCCAACAATCCACTGGTACAACCTATGGCCAAGCAACCACCCTCGTCTTGAACAGTACAACACAATCACAAATAGATACCTCGCAAATATGTAACGTAGCCAGAGAAGTTGTGGGAGTTAAGTTACGCATAGGCAATCAACAATTCGACATCTACAACGTCTACATTAGACCGGGACAGAAAGAAGGAGACGACGCAGACTGGTTCGATGCCACAGTGCAAGGCACCACACCCACACTCATCGCTGGGGATATGAACGCCCAACACCCAGAGTGGGGGTACAAAAAAGCTAACAAACGAGGACGTAATATAACCAGCAAATGCAAGCAACTGAGGCTGGTCCTTCTTAACGAGCCCGACACCCCTACTAGGATCGCAACAAGCACCAGGCACAACGACACAACCCCGGACCTCACCTGGGCCACGAAGAACTTCAAAGCCTCCTGGCATACGTTGCCGGATCCCATGGGAAGCGACCATCTGCCCATAGTAATTCGACTTAAAACAACCACTCCAGCCAAACATCAGGCAAAATTCATTAAATGGGATGTCTTCCGCACCGCCATAGCCGCAAGCAAGGAAGGACACCTTGCCACCCGTATCCAGCGGGCCCTTAAGGTCGCAAAGACAATATACCAGGTTAAAGAAGATTCTCCTATACCCGACCTTCATCTCCTCAATCTCTGGGCTAGTCGCCTCCAAGCGCTCCAGAGATACCGAAAAAATAAACAAAATCGAGCACTTCGGACTAAACTTAACTTAGCCACGGCAAGGGCCAAAAGATACACTCTCGAACTGAGACGAAACAGATGGTGGGCACACTGCAGCTCCTTCGGTGAAAAGACTGGACTAAAGAAGGTATGGAACACATATCGAGGAATGAGCTGCAAAACGAAAAGCAAGAACACCGGTTCCAACCTCGCATTACGGCTAAACATAACAGAAGAAGAGCTAGCAAAAGCAGCGGGAGAGAGTTTCTTCCCTCAACCAGCCAAAGAACCACCGGATACTTGCTATGCGCCGGAACCCATAAACGCATTGCTGCCAGAAGACTCCCCCTTCACCATGGGTGAGCTCTTGGACGCTCTAGCAAAAGCAAAAAGCAACACAGCTCCAGGCCCGGACCACATTACCATCACAGCACTCCGAAACCTTCCGGATGAACAAATGCGTGAGCTCCTAGACAAATACAACGAGATATGGGAATCCGGTCAACTTCCCGATGACTGGAAGATATCCACCGTAATTCCCATTCCGAAATCAGGCAAACCCAACAATGATATCCAGAACCTCAGACCCATCTCGCTAACCTCCAACCTATGTAAAGTAATGGAACGTATGGTCCTGGCCAGAATAACCTGGATCCTTGAGTCACACAACAGACTACACCCCATGCAAACTGGATTCCGTCCACACCTGTCCACACAAGACAGTCTAGCCATGATCCACAACGACATAACCAAATTTCAACCTACAGTACAGCCTCGTACAATAGTGGCGATCGACATCAAAAAAGCGTTCGACTCTATCCCACATGAAACAGTCATTCAAGGAGCAAAGAATCGAGGTCTGCGTGGACGAATACTAAACTTCATCAAATCCTTTCTTCATCGACGCCAATTCCAAGTTCACATTGGAGGCACCACGAGCCCCCTCACGAGAAACACGGTAGGAGTTCCCCAAGGGGCGGTCATCTCCCCAGTACTATTTAACATGGCCATGGCTGACCTAGCATTCCACCTGGAGGCAATTCGAGACGTACGTTACACTATATACGCTGACGACGTCACCTTATGGATGAACAAAGGCACACCCAAAATTCAAGAAAGGCGACTTCAAGAAGCCCTGGATGTTACCATGAACTTTATGCAGGAAACAAATATGATAATCTCAGCCGAAAAGACCACCTACACAGTCGTCGCCTCAAAGAGGGCTAGAAAGAAAAACATCGGAGACACAATTAATTTGTACGTTGATGGCACCAAAATTCAAAGACAACCAAGTGTAAAGATCCTCGGTCTCACAATCGACGAGGATGGAGGAGCACGGAGCTGGCTGAACCAGATTAAGATACAATGGAGACGCGGCCTTAACCTTATCAAGAGAACAACAGCCAAAGCATGGGGGGCAGAAGAAAAACCTTTAAAATTATTGGTACGATCACTGCTCGTCTCCAAAGCCATTTACGGGTATAACTACCTTCGTCTTACCAAGACCCGGCAAGATCAAGTTGAAACCCTTAACAAGGCAGCTATGAGAGTTATCACGGGTTTGCCCAAGATAACCCGCATTCCCGACCTACACAAAGCGGCTCAAATAAACACAATCAAAGAACTGGCAAAAGAAGCACAAAACAGTCAGAGAGACCGCCTCAAAAGAACCGAACCGGGAAGAATCATCCTCAAGCACCTTGGAGTAACGGACTTCGAAATCCCAGCTATAGCCGCTTCTCCTCCTCCATGGGAAGACGAATGCATCACAGAGATCAAGCCTATACCCCAAAATCAGAGCAAAGAGCACTGTAATAGAAGAAAAAATGTTGCTAAAAGACACATAAAAGAGATAGAACATCTCCTTCAATGTAAGACCAATAAAGTCATTTACACAGACGCGTCGCGAAACGAGGACGGCAGGACAGCCATTGCTTGGTACTCTTTCCGCTCCGGCGAAACAAGCGCTA
>JAZHYW010005772.1:0-173744 GCA_037355805.1 Ixodes ricinus
GACATTTCTTCGATTTTTTCCCACTTAACTTTAAGGGGGGCGACAGACCTCTTAATATTACATGGGGATGCTCCCTCTTAATTAAGTGAGACACCACCCCTCTTAAAGTAAGCGATACAGCGTCTCCCTTAAATTCGAGGTCAGTCCCACTTAGTAAGAGGGACATTTTTGCGATATTTTCCCCCTTAAATTTGGAGGGACGGTGGCCCGCTTAAAATGTAGGGGTATATAGTCCCCCTTAAGTCGGGGTCGCATTGCTTATACATCATACAAAATACCCTGCGCAGACATATTCCAAAACGAGTCACCACGACATCCGTGCCTCGTACGCCACGAGGCAACCAATTCAAGAGGTAGCTTTGTTGCATGGCATTCGAAGCACGGATGTCGCGGTGACTCGTTTCGGAACATGTCTGCGCAGGGTATTTTGTATGATGTATAAGCAGTGTGACCACGGCTTTAGGTTATCTCTTTTATTTTATCGTAGAATTTCTGCTCCTTCGTGTTTTGACTGTCAGCTGTCATGCTGCACTGCAGTGATGCAATTCGCGCACTTTCGCTGATATTGTTTAGCCAAAGTTATTTTATGCTGCGTAGCAGAATTGAAAATTGATCGGTATATTATGTTTGATAAACGAAATCAATATGAAAAATAATACAGTAGCAATCTTTAAAAGTAAACACTTGTTTTATTTGCCATGACACAATACAATATATATAAAAATAGTAATTTTATAACGATGTTCTGGTAGCTTATACAGATAAAAAAGACGTTAGAACGACGCCGGAAATTGGCGTTTCTTAGGAACTATCACACAAAACATTTCGTGCTGCAAAGTGACTCTTTTTGGCTATCATAAGCAATAACAATGCGACCATGCTGAAATTGCTTTTTTCAGCGGCTATCACAAAAAAAATAACACTACACTCTAAAAAAAGCCCGTGCGTCTACTTTCCCGTACAACACTTGGAAAGCCAATCACCATAACTCACAGAGGCAGCTCAGCGGATGTCAATGAAAAACGTATGATTATACAAAAAAAATGTAGTCTGAGTTGTGATACTAAGCAATGCAAGCGTGACTTTTCCTATTGCTTAATGTCACAACTCAGACTGCGTTTTTTGGTCTAATCATATGTTTCGGCATCGTGATTCGCTGAGCTGCCTCCGTGAGTTACGGTGATTGGCTATCCAAGTGTTGTTCGGGAAAAGTAGATTCATGGGTTTTTTTAGAGTGTAGTTACCTGCTTTATAGCGTTAAAACAAATTACGCGGCGTTTCTTGCAATCAGCAGAAGCTCAGAACTTCTGTTGTTTTTGAACGGCCATAAGCAATTTTCTGAGCTTCTCCGACATGAATTGAATCGGAAACTTGTCATTTTCAACGAGCAGACACTGGAGGAGCCCAAGGGTTTGTCCATATGCCGCAGGGTAGGAAAGTCCCCTTATGTAATACACGCATAAGCACATGACTAGTGCCTCCTCCAGAGTCGTGCTAGAGGAGAGTTTCACTGACTGCTTCCCAGAAACGATCTGTTTTTCCGAACCGAAGAAAATCTTGGGTCCCGGAACTCTTTCGTCTGGGGTACGCTCGTCCTGCAAGCAGCAATTGTTCAAAAATTGTGGCAGCGTCAAAATTACATTTCTATTTTTGCATCCGCTTTTTCACGTACCGTGGTGATGAGAGAACTTCTGGCCAATCGAGACCGGAGGTGGTCTTCAATGTTCAAAATTGTTGTTGGGTCGTTTCCGCAGAAGGCCCTTTTCACCTCCTCCAGTTTTCCCAGCATGGTGACCATTGTGCTTTGGAACCGAAGCTCTGCTTCCACCTTTAGCTGAATGAGAAACCATAGTGTTTTCCTTTAGATACAAAGAGAAGGAATTACAATGAAGGTAATGAAGCGCTTTCACCTGTTTTCAAGCAGGCGGTAGGAAACAAGTGCGAAAATAAAATGCAAACAGTTTAAAGATTTGAAACCCAATCTGTAGTGACTGAATCGATCATCTAAAAAGTATAACTATTAAATATTGTAGGTAATATGCAAGGATGTAAGATTTTACTGAACTTTATGGCACCAAACTTCGAACTCTCTGGCACCAAAAACGTATGTTCGTTTTCATATAATAAGTTTTCTAAGTTAAAGTTCTAAAAAATTACATCAAGCCCAGGTCAAGATCAAACCTCGTAAAATTGTTTTTTGTGCGAGTACTGACTCGCACGGAAAACAATTTTACGAGGTTTGATCTTGACCAGGACTTAGTGTAATTTTTTGAACTTTAATTTAAAAAAATTATTATATAAAAACAAACATACGTTGTTGGTGCCATAAAGTTCGAAGTTTGCGGAGAACGAGGTTTGCTCAAAATTGTAGTCAACCGAACTTAAAGTATACTATAGCGGACAATAAGGTAGTGAAAAGCCGACCATGCTTATTTGGAGCCCTTGAAAGTGTTCAAATACTCCCTGGGTCAAACTAGGGCTGGCATTCGAAACTTAGGTGCTGGCTTTTAAACCACTCTGGGACCACAGAGAAAAAGTCCAAATGAAGTTATGTTGCTCATATTGTGCGTGGATGTAGATTGTCAGTGAACGCTCAGCCTTGCACACGCGACTTTAATTTATTCGGGAAGAGTAGCGCCTGTATGCACTATAGCGTTGCTTGCCTAACTAAAGTGTCCTTCAGACTTAGCACTTCCTCTTGACAAAAGTAGTTCGACAAGACTTTGAATATGCCAATATGGTAACAGTTCGTTGTGAAATCTTGACCTGTGGTTAGGGCTGCTTGCGCTACGTTATGCAGAGATAGCGTTCGATATGTGCATATTTTCTTTTCATTTCAAAAACGCAAAAAACGCTGTAATTCCTTTGGGAAACAAGCAATACATTTTTAAACAAAATTCTAGCACTAGCCCGGACACATTACGCTTGAGTTTATACGATGAAATAGCAAGTGACATTAGCTCATGACGTAACTTCTGCAACTGTTGATATTTGACACGAGAATTGACTGCTATTTTAAGTATTTTACGAAAGTCGTTTTTGTATTACCAAGACAAAGCGAGAACACACTTAGTAGTAGCGGCACATTATAAGACCCATATGCCTTGGAAAACATGAATTTTATTTGCGGCTTGAAGCTGCAAAAGAGATCTGATGCATTTTTTTGTCTTGTCTGTTTGTCTTCAATGTCCCTCTTTCCTTATCGTAAACATAATCAACTAAGCAAGTCATTCATTTATTCTTTTTTTTGTTTCTTCACAAACAACGTTTATGGCAACAGAACGTGAATAGAGCCTACCTACATACCAGAATACAAAAGTTCATACTCACCGAGTTCGTTGTGAGCGGTGGGCGGGTGGCCGCAGTAAGCACACCACTCCGGGTGGTGCGTTCCACAGTGCACAGGGTCCCGGTAGAACTCTTTACACGAGCATTCCGTGCAGAACCCCCGACTTATTCCCCTCATGTCAACGTTCGTAGTCATTGCCCCACTCTGAAAACAAGATTTGTAACGGTCATTTAACGGCCGTTGTCAACCTAGCCCTAAGGCGCTTGGGAATACAAGAAAAAGAAAAAAAAGCAATCTTCCGTTTATATTTTTCGCACGTTTGCGACACAGAAAAAAGAAATTCAACCAGCCAGCCACAGAAAACAAAGCCGAAAACAAACAACATGCATAAAATCTCCAAAAACAAAAGCATAGTCGGTGCCGAAAAAAAAAAAAAGAGACCGGTAGTTTTGCCGGCGCGACCGTCAAAATATAACGAACAAAAAAACACGCCAGGGAAAAAAACAAACAAACAAGAAACATGCACTCCCGGGCCACCGCTGCCCCCTTCCCCTCTTTCCGCAGACGGTCGCGTCGTACTGGACTAGACGCTCATTGCAACGCAACGCGAACGAGCGAAATAACTTTTTTTTGTTTTTTGTTTGAATTAGATGCTTCCTCCCCCCCCTTACAAACGCACACACACACTATCGCTTTTTGCTCGCCTCCCACTTGAAGCAAAAGTTGATACTTGATACCCTCTGCAACGCTAACGATGTCTACCATATACGGTTACGAACACTGACTGCCCGACGAGCTAGGGTACCTTTATCTGCACTTTGCTTTAGGGAGGTTGATTCCATCCTTTGTAGTACCCGATGCCGACAGTGCACACATCACGGATAAAGTACAAAGAAATTGCCGGTAATAAAATGGCGGGGTAGCAGTCCCAAAACTTGCAGCTCGAGCTGGGAGAAGATCGAACGCGCGTTCGAAATTAAAAAGTAGACAAGAGCGTCGGACACAAAATGGTCTGATATCACCAGCCTAAGACAGACGGATACACATTGGGACACCCCAGCCCGAACAATACCGCTACAAGTGTTTTGTGCGAAAGACAGCCATGCGGCTCACGGCAGGGCCAACGACGGGCGACGCTTTGTCCTAGCTGAACGAGCAGGTCCAGGAAGCGACCGCGGACTGCTGCAGTCAAGCTGAAAACTCTCACTCTACATGCAAAGCTCGTGCATTTCACAGCCAGCGTGAAAATATTGATGGCTCGTTATTCCCACCCGCAATGTACTCAAAACAAAGCGTCAATATAACAGGATTACTCACCCGAGGGAAGTCAAACGAGCATCATGACGCTTGCGACTCTCCGGCCACGACCGTTTCCAGCTCCGTGAATTGGCGCCAAACCTTAGCACCGTCTGAACTCTTTGCCGTGGATTAGTGCGCCGGCACCTCTCCTCTTGACCGAACTACATTGGTCCAGTTAAGAGGGACGAGTCCCCTCTTAATATAAAAAGACAAGCATGCATTTTTCTGTCGGTCTTTCCTGCTCAGAGGGACCAAGGAATCGGATTCCTTGGTCTCTCTTAATATGTTGGTGTCCCTCTGGATGTTGCTATTTTATTTTTCCATTTCCCTCTTAAAAAGAACTTTCCCCCTGAAAGCATCGTTGTCCCCTCTAAAATCAGAGGGACAGTGTTTTTTATGAGAGACCGGTTTTAGAGTGTGGCGTGACCGCAGATATCTCTGGCGATTGGTGCGCGTGACATGTCACGTGCGAGATGGAGAAGGTTGATTGTAGGAGGATTCCTTGCAAGCTTGCGCGCGCTCCGTCCGGTAGGTTTTATCAGATCGAAGGCTAGACGAAGGTTAGCTACGGTCACGTGATGTGGTCATATTGGGCTGATAAGTGAGGAAGAGAAAATGAGGAAGAGGCGAGGCGTCAAGGGAGCATGGCTTGTGGAGGCTACGCGGCTGACGTCATGCCCTCTCCTACCCTTCTATCCTCCTTGGATAAAACCCTACCGGACGGAGCGCGCGCAAGCTAGAGCCACTCTATATGGCAGCGTAGCTGCCAGAGTAGCGACACGACGCAAAATTATCTAGATGCACGACGTCAGAAGCGCCTATAGTGATCTCCATTTTGGGCCTGGGAGGTTGCCATGGTAACCGTACTGCTAGCGACGCCGGGCGGCAACCTTTATCTAGTTGATATCTCCATTCGTTAATTGAAAAGTGGTAAAAGACCTAAAAGACGCTTTGCATGGCGGTACGGCACGGGCCTCTGGAGGAGCGGTGCCTGTTTCTTCTGTGAAGTGAGACGATTTGCAGCCCGGGGACTGTCGGGCGACGAGAGCTGCTAAGTATCGTAGGTGCACGGACAAAGCGAGTGGTTTTCCGCGCCGCCGGGATGGCGGCCGCTTCGTGGGACGAACGTACCGTCCATGTACTTTCGGACTTCGCTCCTATGGAACAAAATCCGATTACGCCGGCCACGACAGGACGATTGCCTTGGGACATGACTGCTGCTCGACTGCACCATAGTAAGAGAGTGTATGCTTAGCACCATACTTCTTCAAGACCCAATCATTCATTCAAGATGAGATTATCTCACCGACTGGCGAGGAGCGACGTCGACGACGGTATCACCCTCGTTTTGGACGATGAACAGTCGACGAGGTTAAACCAAGAAGGACAGCACGGGGGTCTACAGAGGATTGTTAACGCCATCAAAAGAGACGGACGCCGGACATGAGGTGTTCTTGCCGACAGGCCAAGTGGTCGTCCGGAAGTTTACCGGCATGCAAAAAGTCAATATTTTTATCTGGTGTAGCACGCATACCCGTGTTAAAGGGGCCATGAAATGATTTTTTAACTTCTTCTTCCTTAGCTTTAATCCTCAACTCAAAAGAGAACAGTGGAATCACGCGGTCGTGACATGCTAGGGCACCGGTGCGATGACCCCAAGCTTCCACCGTGCTTTTTAAGCACACCATAGAGCTTGGCATTCGCAAGTGCACTCATGTGCACTCATTGGCCACGAACGCGAATTCAAATATTCGTCGACGAATTGATTGTTGACGAGCGCACACGTCCGAGTGACGCAGTTTTTGCGTCAAATGCGTGAGCTGGGGTCGGCTGACGTCATTTTGGCTTTTGTAGGCATTGCAAAGAGGATATTTAGAACCATACACACATGATGATAACATCATAGCACACGGACATTAACGAGCACAAAACGGGCCCAGCTACAGAAAATAAATATTACACTCGTAAAAAATAATTGTCTGTAACTTGTTAATTACAAAGACGAACACACCTCTGAGCATATAAGTTTAATAGTATGTGTTGATGCATTGTTATAGAGCAGGTCATTTCATATACGTCATTTGAGCAAACGCCAGCTTGTCACTTGAAAAAAAAACCAAAAAACACTGCGATCAAATGCAAGCTATTGCAACGAAAGCACGTTTATCAAAGTCTTTAGAACTGTCAATTCGTAAAATCGTCGATTAGTACAAAAGGTTGAAGATCGCAGGCGCTTCCTCGCTTAAAGTTGCTGTGATTATTCGGTGACCCAGGGCTGAAACAACTTCCCCTAGGCCCTACACACGACGTATACCTTTCGTTTCGATTCTCAGAAATTCCAACATTCAAAGGAAGCTAGAAACTGCGAAAATGTTATCCTAAAAGCTATATCGTAAAATCGTTGATTAGTACAAAACGTAAAGATCGCAGGAGCTTCCTCGCTAAAAGTTTCTGTGATTACGTGGTTACCTGGGGCTGAAACAACTTCCCCAAGGTCCAACATGCGACGCATACAATTCGCATCGATTCTCAGACATTCCAACGTTCAAACAAGGCTAGGAGTATGCGAAAATTGCATGCAAAAAGTCTTATCGATCCTTGAACACATCCAGGAATCCGAACACCGCTACGGCGATATGACTGATGTTGTCGCACAGGTGCTAATATCCAGAGCGATCTTGCACAGAAAAGGTATAAAGTCTCATTCTTTCATATCTTCACGTTATACCTGTGTCAGAGAGCACGAAGAAGTCCGAAATCGTCGGCAAGCAGCGGCACATTACGACTAC
This sequence comes from Ixodes ricinus, assembly GCA_037355805.1. Taxonomy (NCBI): domain Eukaryota; kingdom Metazoa; phylum Arthropoda; class Arachnida; order Ixodida; family Ixodidae; genus Ixodes; species Ixodes ricinus. The sequence goes on from JAZHYW010005772.1 coordinate 7,378, forward strand.
CGCGCACCGAACAAACTCGTATCCACCAGCTCTGGGCGCTGCCATCTTATCGGTGACATCACGGCTCTTGCGAGGTCACGTGACGAGTAGTCACTAGGTTGCTAAGGAAACCGAGCCAGCTCAGCTCGTTGCTATGGTACCGCGTGTGACCAATCACGGTGAGAGGCGGCACAGGGAAAAGCGTGGCGCTACTCTGGCAGCTACGCTGCCATATCCAGTGGCTCTGCAAGCGCAAGCCTGCAAGGAGTCCTTCTACGATCAACCATCCATCTCACACGTGACATGTCACGCCAGCTGGGGGTAAAGGTGAGTGGAGGAAATCCCGTGCGCCGACATCCTGGGTCCCGAGTGAAAGATCGCGAAAGAGAGCGACAGAACACGAAAGAAAGAAACCAATGTTGCCAGCTGAAGGACGACAGTCGCAATGGTAATCGCGAAGACTGAAAACTCTCAGCAATATAAACAGTGATAATTTAACGTTGTAAGCTAAATTCTGAGCTATTCTAACGCTTATAAAAAGCAGTATACTCATTACGCTGCATTAACTTCCCTTCTGTCGAAATCTCGGAAATCTGGTGGTTGCGCGGTTTCGTATTCCTGGGGCGCGGCCCGCGCGGCCACCCGCGAAGCCGGTTATCTGGTTTAGTTTAGTGTTGACGAGAGGCCGTACATCTGCGCGCTATGCAAAAGAAAGCTTCGAAAGGAACGCGAATATCTTTCCACCGGTAAGTTCGTGGATTGTTGAAGTTCATGAAACTGCTCTGATGATATTGTGGCGGCCTCCGCGATATATTTTATCTCGGACGTCGAGGCACCCTAGCGCGCTCCATCTGGTTCTCCGGCGCGCGTTCGAGAAAACAGCGCGGCGCGCCGGCCGGGCCCGAGGGTCAGGTTTCTTCCTCTGCGCAGTCGGCGCAGTCGCCTTCAGACGGATAATAAAACCGCAGAACCGTTTTGTACAAAACACGAAGTCGGACGTTTTTTCCTTCGCGTCCTCAAAATCTCAGAACACAGCCAATCGAAGGCAGTTGGTAACCAAGTGTGGGACCCCGAAGGTCTGCCTGCATGCTCCGCCGCTTGCGGCAGCCAGAATGCATGGGAAAATGGCGGACCTTTTCCTCTAGAGTTAGTATGTATGATCTCTATGATTGCCAGAGAGATCTACGGTCACGTTATTTACAACCTCGCTTAAACTTTTTATGACTAGGCTTCAATAATATTGCAACGTGCCCCCTACTAGTACTTATAACCTCCTTGTTGTCACACTTCTGCAAGAAGTCACTAGGTCACATGACTTGAATTTCCCCGCTAAGGTTAGCGGAAATGCACGGACGGACAAAATTCTGGATTGGGGGTTCCGTCAAATAGCATTTCATGCTTTAATAACGAACAAAAAAAGAGTACTGATATTGATTAATACAAAAAAATACATTTTTTTCTTTGTGTTTGCGTGTGTTGGTAGAGCGCTCCGCTGGAAATGGAGAGGTCCCTGGTTCGATACCAGGCCCAGGCAGATTTTTTCGGGCGCGAACCAGTTTTGTGTTTGTCCTTTGTCGCCCCTGTTCCCCTTCTCCAGGGATCGTTATGGTTGTACTTTCTTGTCTTGAAATCTTGATAACATCACATGCCATCACGCTGGTCCGCTGGTCTATGTTTCGCTTCGTTTGTTCTATGCGCAACAAATAAAACATTCTGCTGCAAAAAAAAAGATGGAGTCGTATCATTACCTCTTAATATGCAGCACGAACGAATAAAGTTTGGTTTTTATACAAAAATAATCAAGGGCCCGCAAAGTGTGTACGCTAGATGGCGCAAAAACCCAACTGCTTCAAACCATCTGTGAATAGAAATCAGCATCAACCAGCGTTGCCAGATGGTGAAATTCGGCACCAGATTTGGAATATCTGGTGAAATTGGGGGGCTACTGGTGTTGATGTACCGGAACGGCTACACCAGACAATATCTGGTGAAAATTGGTGAAAAATCTTGAAAAATGGCTTGTCACTTGCATTAATCAAATTTACGCCGTTTTGTTAGCATTTCAACCGCATCCTATTGGTGGCGCCACTTTCTTTTTCACATTAGCACTCGATCGCTCTAGGAAGCAGCCTAGAGCGATCGATCGTGCTTGAATATTCCACTCCATTCTGGCCCTAATCTGGACACTTGGCAAGAAAGTCGGCGTGAAATCTGACGGCCGTGATTGGCCAACGCCGCACTTGACCTTCGCGCCGGCCAATCGGAGCCACCGGATATATCACCGACTTTTCCGCCAAGTGTCCAGATTGAGGCCCCTGGACTGGAATATTCAGGTACGAAAACGGGCTAGGAGAGTGACCATACAAAAAAGTTAGCCCTCTATGCCTTATCTTGCCCCTCTTGCCCAGTGTCGAATGCTGTGGAGGAAAGGGCTTTTAGCCAAAACACCTGCATCACGACCAAGTACAAAAATAAGATGTCTGTTGCAACGCTGGATGCCATTGTGCGCATTCGCACAACATTCTGATTGAAGTCTGGCTGCTGTGTGCAGTTTTTGACAACTGATGACATGCTTCGAAGTTTACGTCAGAGATGTACGAAGCAGTGTAGTGAGCATGGAGAATAGAAGGGTAGGAGAGGGCATGGCGTCAGCCGCGTAGCCTCCACAAGCCCTTGACGCCTCACCTCTTTCTCATTTTCCTCCTTACTCTCCTCTCTTACCAGCCCAACATGACCACATCACGTGACCATAGCTAGCCTTCGTCTAGCTATGGCGTACTAGAATACACCACAGTCTAGCCTTCGATCTGATAAAACCTACCGGACGGAGAGCGCGCTAACCTGCAAGGAATCACCCTACAATCAACCATCCATCTCGCACGTGACAAGTCACGCGCACCAATCGCCAGAGAGATCTGCGGTCACGCTGGGCACAAAACGTTTAAACTTTTTATGACAAGGCTTCACCAATATTGCAACGTGCCCCCTCCTAGTACTTCTAACCTCCTTGGTAGTGAGCTCTGGCACTTGTTAGTGTATTTCTGTTAAATATTTGTTTATGATATTCTCATGGACATAAGCGATGGACGTGCTTTATGTGTCAAGTATGGGTGTCGCGAACTTTTGTCAAACTGGATTTTTAGGTCGAACTTTCGGGGTTCGACTGGGTCGAAGCGGTCGACGAACTTTCGAACTTTTCACCAGATTCGACCGGTTCAACTTTGTGCCATGTGGACAGTGTGGGCAGACCTTGATACAAGTATGTCTAGGTTTGTCAAATTTTTCTTATGCAAAGTTTTATTTTTTTATTTTATGAACAGTTGCAATTAGTAGAAGCCAATTCTAATCACTGAGGAAGTTAATAACTTAATTTTTTGTAGTGTATTAAGTGAAATAACCAATCAGCGCTGCCATTAATTCATCCCTTCGCCATCACCATCCAATCCGAAGCCAACTGGCCAGCCTGTCGCGCATGCGCACACGAGTCGAACCTCAGTACAAGGTTCGTCGAACATTCCACTAAAAGGTCGAACCTGGTTCCGGTTCGCGACACCCCTAGTGTCAAGAGATATTCAGTGCCAGTATGACTGGACTTTGTGTGAAGCCAAATGTTATGTGACTGGATGTCATGCTTATCAGTTTTTCTTGAAGCTTGACTTCAAAACCTGTTATGAGCTGAATTTATTCATGGTGTCGTATTTGGACTTGGTTCTTATGCGTTTCTTTTTCTTACTGCTGAGCAGAGAATGTATGCTTAATTTAGACTGCGAGTGTCATTAAGTGCAGTATTATGTGGCCATTCTTACGTGTCGGTGGCCTTCATTGATTTGAATTTTCCGTCTAAGGACTTCCAGCACCAACATCTCATCAACATGGTATATTAAAAAGGAACAATGCTGATAATGCGCCACATGACTGATTTCTTCCTTTTTTATTTCGCTGTGATGAGCCTTATATCAGTGAACCTCCTGAAAGCTATCCTTTTGCGAGTGCATGCATAAAAATCTGAAGGACTTGGAAATACATAAGAGACGCGATATTTTAGTGCTGGTGAAATCTGGTGAAATTTCGGCCAGGATTTGGTGCCGAAGCATCTTTCCAATCTGGCAACGCTGGCATCAACTGTGTTTGGCCATTTGGCATCATCGGGCGTCGTTCATGATTTGGTTTCCTTCAAATTTTGCTCCAAACCTTCTTAAATTTCCTATTTCCGGCGCCTTTATAATGACCGCATGAGCAACCGGCGACCTGACCACAGTTCGCTTGTTGGTGAGGGTATGCCAATGGGTCCTGCCGATCCCATCGAGCAAGCTAAGACGGATTGCTTCAACGCTTACAAGTTTTTATATTTATTTGTGCTTCGAGTACACAGTATTCAACGTTTTAATAACGTTAACAGTATTTTAGAGGTGATGTGGAGGAAATGTTGTGCACGTTTTTTGCATCCATGGTGTTTGTAGGCCTCGATCCCGCGTGCAACGGACGACGATTTACGGCTGTCTATCTGTTTCACAGCAGTGTGTGAACGAGATAGTTGGGAAGAGAAAACGGCTCATGACAGGCAACGCGTTGGAATTTCACTCCAGGTTATTACTGATCAACGGATGGTTCACAGATGTGCGTTTGATTGTGCAGAGTATACGTATAGACGCTTTGCAGCAGCTGTGCATGGGCGCCGCCATAACTGACCTTCAGTTTTTGTTTCCTCTTATTCTGTTCGCTTCACCTCATCACTGCCACAGCAGGACAGGTTATTGCCATTTTAAGTGTTAGTGCGTCCTTCTCCCCATCATAGGCCTCGGTGGAGGCTCATAAACGTCCGCTTCAGTGGCTCGGCATTTCGGTAAAACAGGAGAAGGTCGGCTATGGCGGCTCAATCTGGCGCGTGTGCTAAAGCGTCTATAGCCCCAGGCAGATGTCGAGCGCGCACTTCGTCTCGCCTTAGCATGGAATAACCGCGAATGCTGTGCTAGCGCGAGCGGCTAGCCTTGACCGCCTTGACTAGAGCACTCGCTGCACGAGCGCTCGTGCAGCCGCCGAGGCTTCATTCGAAGCAACTATCTCGCGCTTTTAGCACGCGCGGCTAAACATAATCGGTCACGTGATCCACTTCAGTGGCATGCGCTGCGGAGCATATCGAGCGTAAAGCCCGGTTCACACAGTTGCGTTTGACTGCGTTTGACTGCGTTGCGGCAGCGAGACACCAGGACACTCCCTGCTTCTTAGATCGCGTGCCAAGAAGATTCCTTGAATTGGATTCCACGCTTCATACGAAGCACAGATGTGCCGGTGACTCGCTTTCGGTTCTCGCCGCAACGCAGTCAAACGCACTCAAACGCAAGTGTCTGAACCGACCTTAACTCTCCCAGCGCCACCGTTTTCAGAGTGTCTGCCCGCGCTTTTTAACAGTTTCTGATCGGAACTTCATGCTTTGAGCAAAATTTTTTATTGTTTACTACTTGATTAACGGTGACCCCGACGTTAAGACACAATTTAATTTTTCTTCCAGTTATATAAACCCGATGAAGACAACTACAAGTACTTTTGTATGAGCCGTAGGATGCAATTAAGCACTACCAAACATGTATGCCGTAAAGCGATCGTCATCTCCGAAGGCGACTTCCATATGCGGAGTGTTTGGCGTATTGCCTTCTAGTTATTCCAATTACATTACAGAGACCACACAAAGAACAAACGACGTACCTAGCTTTTCATCCGAATAGACGCGCGCAACGCCTTCGACGTAACGCGATACCTTGGGCCTCGTTCGCTGGCAAGGCGAACGACTCGGCAAATACTTCGCCAAGAATGGCTGCCTCGTCATCACTCGAGCTGGAGCTAAGCTGGTATCTTCGTTGCTGTCGCTGATTTTGCTGTCATTGCGTTTTATTAGACCTCCTGAAATTAACTGCAACCATATCATCGCCGCAGCATGCTCAGGCAAGTCGGTCATGACGAGAGGATTGAAAGCAAACACAGCAAGACAGCCCACCCAGCGATCGAAACAAAAAAGCCACAAAACTCCTTCCTTCCCCCGGGGGAACGTTTATGACAAAACTGAAATGTTGCGAGTGACTACAGATTGTACTCCTTTGAAAAAGGCTGCGCGGAGAACTACTCTGGATCGCTCGACATGCTCGCCACTTTCCCAACGATCGGTTGGAGCCGCTCGGCGAGCGCCCCACCGGCTCCAGATGTACGAGCGGCACACGGGGAGATTGCTCGCATCTCGCGAGGGGAACAGGAATCCGCTCGGTGAGTGCGCGCCGAGCGCTCGCTATTTGCCAGGGGAAGGGGCTCATAGTTCTCACGTGACGTCACTTCCCCTACTCCCGGCCGCCATTGCCAGCTACTGAGAAGCGGGGTGCAGTGCATCAGCGAGCCGTCGGTGACACTATCTGTGAAAGAGATGTTGTCTTTGACTTGGACAATGAAAAAAAGAAAAGGGGGGGGCCCTACCCCTATGTGATGAGGCAGAAAGGTGGGCGCATGTGTAGATAGCTGCCTTACGTGTTTACTTTTTATGTTTTCTGTAATAGAACCTGTCCCGTCCTGTTTGTTCCTTCCTTCTAGTCCTTGTCGTTCTGCGCTGTTTACCTACATTTTGTTTATGTTTCGCTGCAACAGATGAAAGCCTTTAAGGGCCTGGATGCCCACAACTATTTCAGGAGTGGATGGGTGAAGAGCCTGACAGTAGAGAGTTTTAGTAGATCGTTCCGATACCTCCGATACCCCCGATAACGATACTATATATGTAAGCGCAAAGGCGGAGGCAGAGTATCGGGTATCGTTATCGGAGTCATCGGAACGATCTACTAAAACTCTCTAGTGATGCGTCTCCCATCGAAGCGTATCGTTGTGCTGAGCAAAGCGGATTGACAGGCTATAAAACAAGTGTCCTTATGAGAGCCAAAGAGCCGAAGGTTTGCCTCTAAGCGAAGAGATGTGCCCGTAGTTGCCGCATTAAAATTCGCAGCATCTTAGCTGGGTAAACTCGGTGCCACTGCCGCACCATCGACACACATGTGCTAAAAACACTACACTAATTACAGAAACGCTGCGAGAAAGGTAAAAGCACATCCCTGCAGCGTGACACTACCAGACACCAAACACAACCTCGGCCGCTGTGGCAATGCGCACAGTGTGCGAACAGAAGCTTCCAGCAATCCACGTACGGTTGAGCAACGTATTTCTTACCGGTAATGAAGTGACGACCGCAGACACGGACACTTCCTCTGTATGCGAGCAAGCCAGAGGCTTCGGCGTTTCTCGGAGAGCAGCTTTGTACGCTCACATTGTCTCATTATCAAATGGTGCAGCCCTACATTTGGCTCTGTGTTACTCTGCTGTGCAGAGGATTTGCTTCTGCTTTAACAGCCGAACATCGGCATGACTGCACCACTGTGACCGCACACCAGAATAAAAAACATGCACCGTGTGCGCCACAAACGCCGTAGCGACGCAACCAATGCAGTAGCGCCCTATTGGAAAGACCAGTTCAAACTGGTACCAGTTTCAAACTTGGTTATTGCTCCAGTTTGACCAGTTTCATAATGGTTGAACTGGTCAAGGTGGTTCGAACTGGTCACACTGGTTGACTGGTCATACTGGTTGACTGGTCATAATGGTTGAACTGGTCATGGTGGTTGAACTGGTCACACTGGTTGACTTGTCACGCTGGTTCGACAAAAAATATTGTACATTCTGTCACGCCACCACTGTGCTTCGGAAATCATTATTATACACAAATGTAGGCACAATACGCCTACTACAGCATCAGCTGAACATACATGTAGCGCATACACGGCACATACGAACATCAATACAACAGCACACCATACCCGATCATTACTTCCGAGCTCTGCATTTCCGTCTTTTATACTGGTCGTTTTGAACGTACGGAATTTCTCGGTGACCGCCTAAGTAATAAAAAATATTCCCAGCATGTTGATTTGTTTCCAGCATTGCCATACCTCTAGAGTATTTTGAACGCCTCAGGGGATGAATCTCTTAGTAGAAAGTAAACGCTCGATCATGCCGTAATTATTTGAAAGCCAATTCGCACACCCATACAAATAAAGTGAGAAAGAGGGTCATTCTGGCAACCCGTCTGAACAGGTAGGCCAATCTGGTGACCAGTTTGGTCAATCTGGTTACCAGTTGGACCAGTTCGACCAGTCTGGTGACCAGTTCGGCATCTGGTGACCCGTTTGGCCAATCTGGTGACCAGTTCGGCCAATCTGGTGACCAGTTCGGCCAATCTGGTGACCAGTTAGGCCAATATGGTGACCAGTCAGGCTAATCTGGTGAGCAGTTAGAAGGCAATCTGGTGACCAGTTAGATCAATATGATTACCAGTTAGACCAGTCTTGCTACCAGCTAGACCAGTCTTGCTACCAGGCTCACCAGTTTGATTTCCAGTTAGACCAGTCTGACCAGTCCCAATACCAGTTTGACCAGTCCAAATACCAGTCTGACCAGTAAAAGTTTCAAACTGGTCTTACCAATAGGGCGGCCAACGTTGCCGGCGCCGATCCCGAAACCATGCCAGTCCTTGGTAATGGCGCTGACATATTTCATAAGTCCCGGCTGTGACATCCGTGTAAACTATGTATATTGCCGCCCGCAGAGCCGAGAAAGCAACGCGCGGTCACGGTCTTCTAGAAGATTCCCATTCATTCTCGCACTAGTTGTAACTTTCCCTTTGCTTTGTTGTTCTCGAAAGTGCCAGTTCATCCTCGCCCCGAGCGCGCGACGCTCGAACTTCCTTCGCCGAACTTTCGAGATAGTGACGCACGGTAGATAAGCAGCTACCCGCGACCGTGTCGGAGTCAGTCCCGCTCGCTGCTCTGTTGTCGCCGCCGAATCGCCGCCTGCTTTTCTGCTGCATCGACGCTCTTTCGTTCTTTACTTATTTTTGGTTGGCACAAGTTCGCCTATTAAACCGTTATTTTTGAGTTCACTGCTCGTCTTCGTGTCACCTCCGTTCGTGACATTTCTGGTGGAGGTGCGGGGTATGAAACCCGTGCAGCGTACCCCTACAAGAACTCGTTCAGCAAGCCCCATTTCCCGACGACCTTCCGTTGAAGACTCGGAGCATCGTGCCAGCCGCCGTCTTCAAGGGCAAGCTCCTGAACTCGGACCTCTCCCGGCGAGGACAAGGCAAGTGACAACGACGATGGCTTCCTCGACGGCGCAGACCACAGTAGCAGCCCCCGTCGTTTACCTGCCCGTCGCCCCTCGGACTCCGACGCCTTTCCACGGGGAAATCCACGAGGACGTCGAGGACTGGATCCAACACTACGAGCGCGTGGCACGCCATAACGGATGGACCGCCGAGCAGTACCTGCAGAACCTCTACTTCTCGTTGGAGGGTACTGCGAGGCACTGGTTCGAGAACCACGAGGCTGCGCTCACGTCGTGGGACGCCTGCGTCACCGAGCCAGTGTTGTACGGACAGCGTTCCAAGAACGGCGTTCCTGGAACGATTCCTTTAGGAGGAACGAAGGAACGCCGCCGTTCCATTCTGCCTCGGTGGAACTGGAACGGGAACTCGTTACAGTTTGCCGAACTGGAAAAAGTAACGGCGTTCGCTTTCTTCGTTCAGTGGGGTAAGTTTTATTTTATTTGTGACAGGGAAATTTTAAAGTATAAAACACTATATCATCACGAACATATTGCTTCTAACTTGTTAGCTCACTGGCTACTTATCTTGAGGGCTTATTTTGTGTGGTCCTCGCTTGGTGACAGTCGGGTGCCGGATAGCTGGTGGACATTGATTATTTTTGAGTGCTCCGAGATTGCGGTACAAAAAGCAAACCCTTATATTCGCAAGAAAAGACACAGAAAGAGGGGACGTTTTAAACTCAGCTACTTTCTGCCCTGCCCCCCCCCCTTCGACGAATCCTCATACCCACAGAAATCTAAGGCCGACTAAAGACATTTTCTCAACTTCCATAAAGGACCTACAGTTACAACAAAATCACAGGCGATCAGACATCGAACGCACCGCTTGTATCCTGAACATTGGTCACTAGAAGACGCACAAAAATTGACTTTGATTCCTACTCCCCTTGTCCCTCGCCTTCAATACTGAACAACGAATCCAACCTTCACGAAGAACTTTGGTAGTTTCCAAGACTGACCTTCCAAAGCCTATACCCTCTCGCTTCACTTGCTCGTCTTGCGGACAGCAACACCGCAGAAACAACTGTTGTTAAGTTTTAACAAGGGACTTTGTTAGATTGAAACGTGTGAATTGTGTTCTAAAACGCTCGTGCCATGTGGGTAATGCGATACATTTTGGCTCATCTGAATCGTTCATCACAAATATGAATATGGTAAAAAGCTGAGATTTTTAAACTTCAATATATCAGCAAATAACACCTCGATTCCACTTGTGTTTCTTCTTCTGGTGCACGTCCATCACGGCATATAAATTTGTATGTACCCATTTGATGGGATAGATTAAAAAAAGCTTTTTAACTAAATATGGCTAATCAGCAAAATACAAAAAGTAACGTACTATGTAACTATGCGTTCCATTTTTTAACTCGTAACGGGAACGAGTTCACCGCTACACCAATGGAACTTGTAACGGGAACGCGTTCCAAAAATCAGAAGGAACGAGGAACGAATTTTCGTTCCAGTTTTTGAGGAACGTGTACAACACTGCACCGAGCTGAAGCGGGCGTTCATGAATCAGCATCGCAGGCAGCGGGCCGAAGACCTTCTCCAGGCGAGGACTCAAGGCCCCAACGAAACAGTCACCAGTTTCGTTGAAGACATCCTCCGCCTGAGCAGCCGCGCCGACCCGCAAGCTACCGACGAGAAGAAATTACGCTTCCTTATGAGGGGCGTGAAAAGCGAAATCTTCGGCGGACTTATTCGCAACCCCCGACGACCGTCGAAGAATTTGTTGCCGAAGCAACAAACATCGAGCGGGCGTTAATGGCCCGAGCGAGCCACTACCATCGGCTCAGCAACGTCTCCACTTTGGCCTCGACCCGCTCAGAGTTCAGCACTGGTGCCGACGAGCTCCGCGACATCATCCGAGACGTCGTCCGAGAGGAGCTCCGAAAGCTGCTCCCCGCTGCTGAGCGTCCGGCGTCGCTGTCAGTCGCCGAGATCGTACGCGACGAGGTGCAGCGAGCCGTCCAGCCTGAGTCTCCAGTCGACCTGCCACGCTCCGGAGCAACCGACGGTGAGCTACGCCGCCATGGCCCGACGACCGCCACCTGCTGCCCGTCAACCTCCTGCGCCACCACGACGAGACGCACCAGCGCCAGCAGTACCCCCGACGTCGCGACGAATCGACGTCAGTACGTCCGGCCAGAGCGACCCGCGCCCAGAAAGACCGACGTGTGGCGAACGGCCGATCGACGCCCGCTGTGTTACCACTGCGGGGAAGCTGACCACGTGTATCGGCGATGCCCGTACCGGCAGCTGGGGCTACGCGGCTTCCACCCCGACGACCCGCGACCACGCTACGGCGAGCGACCCCGGGACATCGACGAATACCTCCGCCGGTCGCCATCCCCGGGACCGTCTCCCCGCCGCGGTTTCCGATCGCCGTCACCACAACGCCCTGCATCGCCTCATCGTAGGTCCCGCCGAGAAAGCCTGTCCCCCCTGCCTCGCCGGGAAAACTGAGTGCGGCAATACCGGGAGGTGGTATTGCCGATGACGAACGACGCCAATATCCTCCACAAACGTCGGAGGGCTCCCACACTAGCGACGAGACGGATAGGAACGACGGTTCTGCGACGGTGTCGAATAACCTCGACGTTACCATCGACGGCCACGACGCGAAGGCACTCGTCGACACCGGAGCAGACTATTCCGTTTTAAGTGGGAAGCTCTCTCGCCGCCTTCGGAAAGTGATGACGCCGTGGGATGGCCCGAAAATACGAACCGCCGGCGGACATCTCATCACACCAGTGGGAAGGTGTACTGCGCGCGTGGACATCCACGGAGAGACCTGCCCCGTGAAATTCGTCGTCCTCAAGGACTGTTCGAGAGACGTCATCCTTGGCATGGACTTCCTCTGTGAGTACGGTGCCGTGATCGACCTTGGCGCAAACAGGTTGACGCTGCGAAAGCCCGTGCTACCTCCGGAGGGATCCGAAACGACGCCAGCCGCCGTCCGAGTCATTGTCGACCACGTGAACCTGCCGCCACGGTCGAGTGTTCTGGTGCCCGTCGTGACCGATGCAGTGGCCCGCGGGAAAGTCCTTCTGGAGGGCAGCGTCCAACTGCTTCTCGGGAGAGGAATAGGCGTCGCAAGGGGCGTAACGGAGCTGCAGGATGGACGTACTGTGGTCCTCGTGACGAACTTTCGACCGGAGGCGCAGCACCTCACGAAAGGTGCCACCGTAGGACACGTTGAGGAACTCCTGGCCGACGCCGAAATCGCCGCGATCTCCGACGAGCCCTCGCCGTGTCAGCCGCACAGTACACCACCGCCGCAGCTCGACGTCAACCCCAAGCTCAGTGCCACGGAACGACGACAGCTCGGAGACCTCCTCGCCGAGTTCGGCGACTGCTTTGCGACGACGTCGAGGGTGCGCCAGACAACAGTGGCGAAACACCGCATCGTTACCAACGAGGATGCGCTCCCGGTGCATCGGCCGCCGTACCGGGTGTCCCCAAAGGAACGAGAGGCCATTCATAACCAAGTACAAGAGATGCTGAACGACGACATCATTCAGCCTTCGAGCAGCCCGTGGGCCTCTCCAGTCGTGCTGGTGAAGAAAAAGGACGGAACGCTTCGATTCTGCGTTGACTACCGGCGACTCAACGCGGTGACGAAGAAAGACGTGTATCCGCTCCCCCGCATCGACGACACGCTGGACCGGCTGCGCCACTCACGGTACTTTTCGTCGATGGACCTTAAGAGTGGCTACTGGCAGATCGATGTCGACGAACGGGACCGAGAAAAACTGCCTTCGTCACGCCCGACGGACTGTATGAGTTCAAGGTGATGCCCTTCGGACTCTGCACAGCGCCGGCAACGTTCCAGCGGGTCATGGACACCGTCCTGGCAGGCCTCAAGTGGCAGACATGTCTCGTTTACCTCGACGACGTCGTGGTATTCTCGGCCAACTTCGACGAGCATTTGCGACGCCTTCGAGCCGTTCTTGAGGCAATCAGGACCGCAGGACTCACCCTCAAGCCAACGAAGTGCCGGTTTGCCTACGGCGAACTGAAGTTCCTGGGCCACGTTGTGAGCAACGAAGGTGTAAGTCCTGACCCTGAGAAAACTCGCGCCGTAGCGGCCTTTCCACCGCCCACCGACAAAAAGGCCGTCCGACGATTCCTGGGACTTTGCGCGTACTACCGGCGATTCGTTCGGGATTTCGCAAAGCTTTCTGCGCCGCTCACGCACCTCACGAAAGACGCCGTGAACTTCGAATGGGGTGGAGAACAACAACAGGCATTTGACGAACTAAAGCGACGGCTCCAGTCACCACCGATTCTCGGCCACTTCGACCAATCAGCCGAAACGGAAGTTCACACGGACGCCAGTAATACAGGCCTCGGAGCGGTGCTGGTCCAACGACAAGACGGTGCGGAGCGCGTGATCGCATACGCTAGCCGGACGCTGTCGAACGCGGAACGCAACTACTCGACAACCGAGAAGGAATGTCTGGCCGTCGTCTGGGCCATCACGAAATTCCGCCCGTACTTGTACGGGAGCCCATTTCGGGTGGTCACCGACCACCACGCGTTGTGCTGGTTAGCGAGCCTGAAGGATCCATCGGGACGTCTCGCTCGGTGGAGCCTACGACTGCAAGAGTACGACGTGACCGTGGTCTACAAGTCAGGCCAAAAACACAGCGACGCCGACTGCCTGTCCAGAGCCCCTGTCGAGTCAGCTACCGGATGTGCCAAAGACGACGGCGACGACGACGACCACTTTCTTGGCGCGGTGAGCATTCACGGTATGGCAGCGCTCCAGCGGGACGATCCTGAGTTGCGTGCACTGATCGACCACTTGGAGGGACGAGGGGTACGATTCCCCGAGCCTTCTCACGTGACCTGCCAAGATTCGCCGTCCGGAGAGGTATCCTCTACAAAGAGAACTTCGGGGACAGCAACTCGACGTGGCTCCTGGTGATTCCTACTAGTCTTCGAGAAGAGATCTTCCAAGCGTGCCACGACGACCCAACATCTGGTCACCTTGGCTACAGTAGGACTCTTGCACGGATCCGAGAGAAATACTACTGGCCCAAGCTCCCGAAGACTGTCCACCTCTACGTCCGTTCGTGCCACGAATGCCAACGACGCAAGAAACCGCCGACGAAGCCGGCAGGTCTCCTGCAACCGATCGCGCCCCCGACTGCACCATTCCAGCAGATTGGAATGGATCTTCTCGGACCTTTCCCACCGTCGACGCAGGGAAACCGTTGGATAATCGTGGCAACTGATTATCTCACCAAGTACGCCGAGACAAAAGCACTCCCGTCGGGGACCGCCGTGGAAGTAGCCAAGTTCTTCGTGGAGTCTATCGTCCTCCGACACGGCGCTCCCCAAGTCCTGATTACGGACCGAGGATCCTCGTTCATGGCGCAACTGACACAAGAGATACTCCGCCTGAGCCACACCGACCACCGCCGGACCACAGCATACCACCCGCAGACCAACGGGCTGACGGAGCGACTAAACAAGACCATCGCCGACATGATTTCGATGTACGTGGACGTGGAACACAAGACGTGGGATGAAGTGTTGCCCTACGTCACGTTCGCGTACAATACGGCGATTCAAGAAACTACCGGCATTACACCTTTTCAGCTGGTGCACGGCAGAAAGGTGACGACGATGCTCGACGCCATGCTGCCCCACGACCCGACGGACGACAGCACCGACGACGCCCAGCTGGTCACCCAACGAGCAGAAGAGTACGCCAGCTAGCCCGTCTTCGAATAAAGGGCCAGCAACGTGTGGACGCTGGCCGGTACAACCTTCGTCGCCGCGACGTGGAGTTCCAGCCCGGAGACAGGGTGTGGGTGTGGACGCCAATTCGCCGCCGCGGACTCAGCGAAAAACTGTTAAAACGCTACTTCGGACCCTACAAGGTCATCCGCCGCCTTGGGGACTTGAACTACGAGGTGCTCCCCGACGGAACCCGACCATCAGGACGCCGCCAGCCACGACCCGAAGTCGTCCACGTCGTTCGACTCAAGCCGTTCTACGCACGATAGGATTGCGATACTGCATGTTTATTTCGTTTCACCGTAAACTTTTTAGCCATTTCTGTTTTCCTTTTACGTTGCATCGGGACGATGCACTTTTAAAAGGGGGGGATAATGCCGCCCGCAGAGCCGAGAAAGCAACGCGCGGTCACGGCCTTCTAGAAGATTCCCATTCATTCTCGCACTAGTTGTAACTTTCCCTTTGCTTTGTTGTTCTCGAAAGTGCCAGTTCATCCTCGCCCCGAGCGCGCGACGCTCGAACTTCCTTCGCCGAACTTTCGAGATAGTGACGCACGGTAGATAAGCAGCTACCCGCGACCGTGTCGAGAGCAGTCCCGCTCCTGCTCTGTTGTCGCCGCCGAATCGCCGCCTGCTTTTCTGCTGCATCGACGCTCTTTCGTTCTTTACTTATTTTTGGTCGGCACAAGTTCGCCTATTAAACCGTTATTTTTGAGTTCACTGCTCGTCTTCGTGTCACCTCCGTTCGTGACAATATGAATGGATGTATGTTAATGGCTGTACCCAGAGCCATATATATAGAGAGAGTGGTCAATGGGTTCAGCCGACAGAGCCAGGGCGTGCACGAGACGCAGATAGATGGCTTGGCATGCTCTCTTGGCCAACCAAAAGCCGAAAAGAATCCCCTAGCAGTGGTATTGAGAAACACTTTTAATAAGTGCGTAAGAGTTAGTAACTATTTAAGCGCTATTCGCAAACTTGCAACCAAGTACGACCAAGAGAGACTAGACCGATTTTTAAGCCTCTTGTCTCTCTCGGTCGTGCTCGGTTGCAAGTGTGTGAACGGCACTTTATGGTTGAAAATATAGTGCATGTGATGTTTCGATTATAATCATGAAAAAAGATGTAAGAATCGAATATGCCGCTCAAACTGTGTTTTTCTCGGACAGAGTCTGACCGCTGGGACGTGGCTCAGGCGGCAATTTCCGGCTCTCAGTGCCTGGCATCCACATCACGTCGATCATTCTCCTAGATTTTGTTTTTGCATGACCGCGATCGAACAATCATGTGTGCCATATTTTCAGTCACTGAGAGTTTCTCCGACGCACTTATTATTTTGTTTCTTGCAACCATTGCCAGGGTATTATTCGCGGCTTTTGGCTGGCAACGTTCGAATCTGTGAAGACGCCCTGGAACCCGCCCAGCCCGCTTTTGGCCAATGGCGCATCCTCATTCGCCTCCTATACTTCCCAATGAATGGCCAAACTCTCTCTACGAACGGCTCTGGCTGTACCCTTTGTAACGGGCAGTAGCTTGCACCACATGGCCTAAGTATAAACCGACAAACATATGATTCCTCTTGCCCTTCAGGTAGTGTGGGATATCACCAGGATGACCTTTTGGGGATCGGGCAAAAAAACTAAAAACATCACCCCCTCCCCTCGGCAAGGGAGTCGCTGGGCGGAAGTGTGTTGTGATCTCTTTTCAATGTTGCCGTTGGGCGGTCGATTAAAGCGGCCAAAACACAACTCAGAAATAGCCTTATTTAATTTTGCACCAAATTTGTAGCCACTGTTTCTGAAAAAAGACATGTCATAACAAGTCAGATAATGAGGCTCTGTACACCCCTAGTCAAATTGTGAATATATGTTGCCATAGTGAGAGTAATGGAGGTTCATTTTTCAAAGGTGTCGGATGGGCATGTCACATGTAGAGGAAGCTTTTTTCTTGCAGCCAGAGCCCAAACTTCAGTCTCACAATTGCCTCAAGGATGTCAAGCTTCATCTTGTTTTTGTAAAATCAGCGCAAAGACAAGGGAGGAAGAACGTAGAGACAGGATAGAGCGCTGCTTACAACTGGCATTTAATGCTGCGACAGAAAGACAAAGAAGAAGTACATACATTTTAAAGAGAAAGACACGAATAAAAACATGAGAAATTGTCAGTGAAAGAAGGAGCGGAAGAACAAGAGAAATAACGTCGCTTAACATTATTATGCATGGCCCATGCTGCATGAACATACCGGACGCTATAGAGGATGCTGCAACAGAAAGTGCCACTGCCTGGTACAGCCGGAGAAATCTAGAGCCTCTGAAGTAAGCTACGGCACCAAGATGTGTAAAACCAGTTTTCTGACCGGAGATTTGCACAAACTACTCGTGAATGTCTAAAAGTGTATGGGACATTTATGGCCACCTCTGTTGTAATTCTGTTTTTCCTTTGTCTTTCACATGGAGATGTCTATTTGCGTAGGTGATGGAGGCACATGCTCAAAGAAGATCAGCTGCCTACCAGAAACCACGACAGACATCTTCTTCAGGTGCTGTTTCTGCACTCATGTCAGCGGTGATCAGCGTGGAATCCTCAAGCACCTGGTTGTCTGTGGTGATGAACAACTTGAGTGCCAGCAGTGTCCAGAGTCCTCCGAAATGGAAGACTTGACATGCCAAAGTGAGATTCACGAAAAAGAAAGGACGTTCGAGTGTCCCCACTGTCCAGCAGCATTCCAGGGAAATAGTCAAGCGGTCAATCGCAGTCAAACGTACACAGGTGAAAAACCTTCCAAAAGCCAGAAATGCCCCCAGCCCTTGCTTGGAAAAAGCCGTTCAGGTGCACCAGCTGTCCAGAGGCATTCTTCCGAAACATAGACTGTATCACTCACATTCAAACACACACAGACGAGAGACTTTACAAATGCGATCTATGCCCCAAATTTTTAGTATGCGTGGGAACCTGACTTACCACATGCGGATGCATACGGGCGAGAGACCTTACAAATGCGAACTATGCCCCAAATGTTTTAGTATGAGTGGGAACCTGACCCGCCACATGCTTACGCATACGGGCGACAGACCTTACGAATGCAAACTATGCTCCCAATCTTTTCGTATACGTGAGAGTCTTACCTTCCACATGCAAACACATACGGGAGAGAGACCTTATAAATGCACGCATTGCCCTAAGGCATTTACTCGGATCTCTTCTCTTGGCCGCCACATGAAGACACACACGCAAGAGGCTCTACAAATGCGAGCAATGTTCCCAAGCCTTCAATCAGCGTGGGAACCTGACCCGCCACATGCGGACGCATATGGACGAGAGACCTTACAAATGCAGACTATGAACCGAATCCTTTGGTATGCATGAGACTCTGACCGACCACATGCGAATACATATACCTAAGCGAAAGCAATGCCCCCAAGCCTTTAGTTAGAGCAAGAACCTGATGTGACGTATTCAAGTGCACACAGGTGAGAGACATTACATATGTGAGCAATGTCCCCAAGCCTTTAGCATGTGTGGGGACCTGGCCTGCCATATGATAAAACATACAGGAGAGAGACGTTACAAATGCGAGCGATGTCCGAAAGCGTTCATTCAGATATTTCATCTTACCCGCCACAAGCTAAAGAAACACGGATGACACTATACAAATGCAAACAATGTCCCGAGCCTTTAGTTAATGTGAGAATCTGATGCAGCAGATTCAACTGAACATAGGAGAGAGGTCTTTCAAGTGCGAGACATGTCCCAAAGCCTTTAGTGTGTGCGGGATCCTGATGCAGCACATATAGACTCTTTCTGGTGCTGTAGAAATGGCATGTCCCATAACTTGTCCAAATCAACCAAGCCCACCAATACAAAAAAATATTGTGTATGTTTATACAGCCAGAAGTTAGTCGGCCTCAGGGGGCGTCTGGTGTCTCAGCTGTAGATGGGAAATTTAGCCAGTGCAGTACAACCGCTAGCCTGGGGTCTTCAACGTGCACCACGCATGCAGTAGTGATACACGACGGCA
Organism: Ixodes ricinus; assembly: GCA_037355805.1. NCBI lineage: Eukaryota > Metazoa > Arthropoda > Arachnida > Ixodida > Ixodidae > Ixodes > Ixodes ricinus. The sequence goes on from JAZHYW010005772.1 coordinate 26,310, forward strand.
CGCCGGTACGATGCTCATCCAGATCGAAACGGGCAGGGGATTGAACCCAGGATCCCTGGGTTCTGCAGCGCGAGGTTTCGGTTCACGTGCTCCGGGCTGGTGTGTGCTAGCCAACTCGGACACCGATCCCCGCCAAGCCCACCAGAGTTATGCGAATTGTGTGAGAAAAAGAAAAAGCCCAACAGGAAGGTCTCACAGATGTCAGCAGTTAGGTTTCGCTGTAGTTGACCACATAGAAATGTGCAGGCAACCTCTCACTATACCTATGGTCTGGACATGCCGTTCTTTGCAGTGCTGCTGCTTTCCAGACGCAAAAAGGGTGTGTGAAGGGCAGAGGTGGATTTGTAGCAACTAATTGTCTAGCCTTCAATTACCGAAATTGACATAAAGCCTTCACTGTCTGGCAAGTCTGGAAATCTCAGTTGCCTGTATCTGGAAATGAACTAGACTTTCTTGAATTCTTGGTGTTCAAAAGACATTTGCATTGGTGCCTGAGGTGCCTTCTCTATGAGTGCTGGCACAAATCCTTTTGTAGAAGATTGTCTTCATCTGACTCAGTCGGTTTCAACTATATCCAGGCTTTTTTGATTTGCATGGAAGGAAGTATTTGGAAGTGTTGTGGATAATAATAAATTTGCCTAAACTCAGCTTCTGCTGTTTCCTACCCTACCTGCACAACGCAGGTAGGGTAAGCAACAGCAGAAGCTGAGCTTAAACTGGTTTACTTTTAGCCGGATAATGAGTGTTTCAAGGTGGATAGTCTTGGGATGGTGTGTTCCAATAAGGAATATGATCGGGTTTATTGAATGACAGTTAACTCTGTTAGATTACAATACCTGCGATAAGTCGATATGATATATTACTCCAGTAAGCAATTTCTTGAACTTTTTCAGTATGGTATAGTGAAACCAAATTTCTAGGTTTACTTTAGCCTTTCACGGCTGTATATCTGAAATTACAGAGTTTTCGGGAACAACTGCTGTAGCTGGCCTAATTTTCTTGTGAAGTTGTTAACATACAATTCTTCCGCAAAAAAAAACAAAAAAAAGTTTTTAAGGAGCAGTTTCTAATTTTACCGCCAGTGAAAATTGTGCAATGCCAAGCAGTAGATGCGTTACGAGCTTTTGGTTGCTAGCTTTTGGAGAAGTTGGACAATGATGCCCAAATTTTATGCAAATGTTTAGATTCTTTTTAAAGATGCATTACCAAGTATATTATTTTAAATTTCTCAAATTACTAATGTTACACAATTTCAAAGCAAACAAAAGACATTATATGATTTAGTTGGTTTACCTCCGCTGTAGGGCTGGATGGCACATAGCCACCGAAAGATGTCTTGTCTCGGAAGTGAGCGCTTGACAGGCCTTTCAACTCTTACGAGTGCTGATTTACCCCAAGAGTCAGTGACAAATGCGCCAGCGCGCGTACACGATAGTCTCTATTTTCCCTCCTAATTTCACTTCAACGCTTACGAGAACAACGCCCATTGCGACCAGGAGTGGGAAACGAGGAGGTGGCGGGAATAGCAGACGCCAACGTTGGCAGACGCAGTCTATCGAGATGGCCACCTTGCGAAAACAAACACGCCTCGCAGCAGCCCTCGATGAATTCACCAGCTCTTCTTAAGCGCCGTTCACACTCTTGCGACCGAGTACGACCGAGAGAGACAAGACCGGTTTTAGGACCGGATGCGCTACAGCGGAGCTGGTCCTAAGAGATCGCAAGAGGCTTAAAACCGGTCTGGTCTCTCTCGGTCGTGCTCGGTCGCACTCGGTCGCAAGAGTGTGAACGGGCCTTTACAGCGAAGACGACGAGCTCACTACCATCGCCACGATTACCGGTGATTGGTGCGGTAAGAAGGAACGCCCGAAAGTTACGTATTTTGTGGAAGGCATTGTGAAGCGTTTCGATGACACCGAGGTACGGTTATTATTAGGGCTGGGCGTCGATTAAAAATTGTAACCCGATTAATCGCTGCCCTTTAATCGATTCATCAGTCTCATTCATTTCTAAGCATAATAATTTTAAAAGGAACTTTTTTTTTGCGTTTGCTAATAATGTGCAGTTGAGAACCTCAATGTGCAGTTGAGAACAGTTCAAAGACACTCGCAGATTATTACTTCAGCCGCACGAGGCAAAGAGTTTCGTTGATATTCTCCGGCAAGAGCGACCTCTTTTGATCGTTCACAAAAGTCTCTGCCGAACTAAACGGACGGTCGCACGGCATTGAACCTTCTTAACTTGTGTGGAGTTACGAATCTCGCCCTTCAGTTCAGTTCAGGTTAAAATTTTGCCGGAAGTTTGCCCTTTATACTGGTGTACTCGTCCACGTCTGCGCGGTGAAAGCGTTTACTTTTTACTTTCTTTTGTTTCGTCAAACTTCTACCGATTAACCGGTTAAAATAATTAATCGGTTAATCGGTAGGTTAATAAATTAATTGCCCAGTGCTAGTTATTATCTGTCCTGGTTTAAAGTCTCTAAATAAGAGCTTCCTACAAGTAGCGACATTCTTCGAAGCGCCGACGGCGTGACGGTGCAGGAAGCGAGTGCGGCGCACACCAGAGGTCTGACCGAATGCCACCATTTTGTTCTAGCGGAATGTGCTCTGTCATTTGCATTGGTTGGCGTTACTTGTAAAGAAAGTATCAAGGGACTTTCTCCTAGTTTCAGGGTGACTCCGGTGCGAGTTGATCGAAGGTGCAATCAAAAGCTGCCCCTGCTCCACCTGGTGGAGCATGATAGTGCAACTTAAGTTTTAAGTCAAACTTTTCGGTATTAGTTCGAAAAAGTCTATTCTGGTCAAACTCAACACTCGGCAGGTTCGCAACATCCCTGCCAAAAAAGTACTTTTTTGTGAGGGACAAAAAAGTACCAGTGATGGAAGTACTGTGCCGTTTGCACCAAACAGCGCCACGAACGCAAGTCTGCTACACGTGCCAAAATGTAATTTATGATAAGCATTGCACCTCACCTAGAATGAGCCTAAACAAAGCAAGCACACAGAGACTCTGTCCTTCGCCTCTTCCCCAGTGTCGGGGGTTTGTCTAAAGTTATGTTATACCTTCACCAGCTCGTTTGCGCTTTAACTTTTTGTTCGCCAAGAAGACAATTTAATATTGGCCGACACTAATCCTCAAAGAATTAAAAGAGAAGGAAAATGGTACAAATATATACAGCTAGTTCCCGAAATACGACAATCATGTTTTTGTGCCCGAGTAATTAACCTAGGCAGCGCCAAAAGATGAAACTCCGTAAGAATGCGACGCTAGCAGTTGGGATTGAACGTGAAAGTTTGAGAACCTGACCTTACTTGATAAAAAGATAATTGAGAAAAATGAACTTCCTCTATGAGCCGACGTCTACCTAAGCCTAATATCGTCAATACAGAACTCGACATTGTGGGATTTATATCAGTGGAAAACACTTGTCACCAAGTATTTCTTCTTTGCTGACAATTTTTTTCTTTTTAATTAAAATAGATGTTGTGGGCACCTACAGTGTCATTTCTCGTTTGGACAATTGGGCTGAGGTGGACGTCGGCTCATAGGAACATTGTTTTCATGGTTTATCTTTTCATCCAGGTAACATCATCTTGTCAAACTTTCGCGTTCTATCCCAACCGCTAGCGTCCCATTCTCACCGAGGTTGAGCTTTCTGCGATGCATAGTTTAATTACCCGGGCCGAAAAACACGGTTCTCTTTCCTTGGGAACTCCGTGCATATTTTGTCTGAACTTCCAGACTATGATGCCGTGATGTCGGTCGTGTCATAGAGCTAAAAGTCGCGAGAAAAGTTGATAAAATTGTGGTATACGGCGGCTGATGTGATAAGACAGAACCAGGGTCCCGTTCTCCTGAGACCACTTGATTATAATCTCAACCACATGGCTCCACGCCGTGGTGCTATCGCCGCTCGCGTCCATCTTCGACACCCCGCACAGGCGCGCGTGCGTCGAGCTTCACCACTTTGCATTGGTGTGCCAGGAGAAGTGGCTTTCGCAGGGAACACCTATTGTTTAGCGCGATGGGCCCTGGCATTATGCCCGACCTTTTGTAGCGTGAGCTACACTGGCCGAGGTTGAGCAGTTTTGCGTGGCTCGCATAATGAGCCATGCTCCGTGCTGCGCAAGCGCAAGGGGCAGTGACGTCACACGGCGCACAGCTGGCGCGCCAAAGACGCCGCTGCCGCGCGCTCCGCCGCCGCCACGCGCGCCTCACCGGTCTGCGCATGCGCGAGGAGCAGTGACGTCACGGTGCACAGCTGGCGCGCCGGAGCCGTCGCCGCCGCGCGCTCCGCCACCCCGCGCGCGCCTCGCCGGTCTGCACATTCCAGAGGAGTGACGTCATAGCCGCGGCAGACGCACTGGCGCTGCCGCGTGCCCAGCTGTCCGCCTCTGTTGCGCAGTAGCAAAGTCTGACGCTGCACCGGAGCCGCTTGATAGCGCCTCTCATTTTGTGCGCATAAGCTCATGCTACGTATATCCTGGCATAGCCGAGCTAAGCCACCGCAATTTTTTTTGGTCTTGATTGTTGGTTCACTTCTGATTTTAAAGAGCTGTGCTATAAAAAAGGGCATAAAAGAGAAAAAAATTGAAGGCAGCTCCCACTCTCCCCTCCTTGCCCTCCCCTCTTCCTGGCCTGCTGCACTCCCATTTGGCGGGGAAATAGAATTGGTGTTCAGGTCACGTGACGTCAATTTCCCCGCTAAATTTTGCGGGGAAACTTAACCCGCTAAGTTTAGCGGAAAAATTTACCCGCTAAATTTATTAGAAAAAGTTTTCCACAAAATGTAGCGGGAAAATTTCCCATTCTTGAATAAGTAGTCATGGAAGTTCCTGCGCAGCAGTCAAGTGATTGTTTGCAGGGTTTATGGCGCAAGAGCTCCGGTGGCCATACTGCGTCAAACAGTGAACTAAAAAAAAGAAGCATTAACTAACAATGCAGTAGATCAAAAAGGCACCGAATTCTGACGAACTCTGGCTCCAATGCCGCTAGCTCGCAAAATCAACAGGGGTCACTTTAAAGCTCAACTCTAATTTTTGGTATTATTTGGGGGTGATGATATAATATAGTAAGGGTGCAGGCGAGCTGGTGATTGTTAACCTTGTTGAATAAACCTGAGACTGGGGCAGAAATGAACATATAAGTCGAAGGAACAGAAAAGGACAGGATGACGTCTCAAACTCGGCTCTTATGTGTTCATTTCTGCCCCAGTCTCAGGTTTATTCAACATGGGGGTGACGGTTTTTGCAGTTTATGAGATTAGATACCCGAGTTTGGTGGGGTCATGAATATTGGTGGAACATATTTTCATAGGCGTTTAGTGGATATACTAGTTTTTATGGAATTTTACATAAATGATATTTGCAGGCTTAACTACGAGTGTAAAAGAGGGGTGGGAGACACACCTTATCTTAACTGCAGCGTCTTGCTACGATTTATTTTTCAACCATTTTTTTCCTTATTCCTTGTTTAAACGGGACCTAGTATAAACTGAGCAAATTATTTCTAAGAAAAAGCTGCATGTCCTATTGTGCTTTCCATGAATGTTTATGTATTTTAATTAGAAAAGGTATATGCTTTAATATCGGAGATGAACCCTCAATTAGTATCAAAGATTAACTCATTTAGAAATGCAATCATTTAATTTTCAAGTGATCTGCTCACATACGTTGGCATCTGATCCAAGGTGTCAACAGCTGCACCCCAAACCAAGAAATGTTTTCGAGTAATGTTTCTACACGTATTAAAGTTTAGGACTAGGTATGTATAGGATGACGTTGAGGACGGTTTCCTGGAGATCGACGCGTCTAGGGCGACCTCTAGGATGACGTTGAGGACGATGTCCACAGGACTTCTAGCACGACCTCTAGGACGGCCTTAAAGGCCGACCAACAAGCAGAGAGAAGGAAACTCTCGCTCAATTCCTCCGTTCCATTTGAGAAAGAGGGAGACCATCCTCCTCTCTACCGGGAGTAGTTCAGAGATCCGCTCCTGTGGGGAGGGGAGGGCAAGGGGGAAAGGAGAGAAGGAAACTGGGAACCGGTTTTTTCCCCGGTAGAAGACGATTCTGCAGGTCGGATTTTAGGACGATGTTGAGAACGACGCCTAGAGGACGACCCCTAGGACGACGTCTAGGACGACTTCTGGGACAACCTTAAGGACGACGTCGAGAAAGATGCCTAGAGGGCAGTTAAGGGAGCTGTGGTGTATTTGCGGCCAGGTTTGCCCCCGGAAGCCGCCGTAGATGTGGGCGCTGCTGCCGACGTTGAGGCCGTAGATGTAGACGCGGTCGACTCACAGTCCATTGCACAAAGCACACAACGAGCGCAGATGAAGTCCAAAGCGCACCTTTTGCACACGGTGCTCCGGCATTGACATTACGCTGATGACGTATGATAATGCTTAATGACATCACGCTGACGCTGGATGACATGGCCATCTTTCGGGCATGTCGACGCCACTTCTTTTCCACGTAATGTGACAAGTGAGGTCGTCCTAGGTCTAGTACAACTTCTAGGAGTACCGCAAGGACAACGCCAAGCTAATGGGACAAGTAGGGTCGCCCATTGAGCGGCACGTGCCGCTCAATCATATTTTTATCGGTTTATACGACGCTAAAAAAGGAGTAGTATAACATGGTCTGCATTTACTCCATGGCCCTGAAAACTATGTGCATTTAAATCTTGTCAGGTAGCTTTTGTCACCTCGTATTGAATTTTCTCTACTACGGTTCCTCAAACAAATGTTTGACGTGACGTATTTATTTTTCCTGGATTTTCTACGCTTACCATATGTCTCCTGCGCTGGAGCTTTGAACGTATTGTGGTGCCCTCCGGTGGTGGGCGACAGAGTGTCCCAGTAGCACAAGTCCCGCAGCCCCGCACAATAACAAACCTGTTCGGGCGGCCGATTGCGTTGGCTCTACAGAGGGACTGCATATTGGGAGTTTTTGCTTACAAGGCACGTTAACGTATCTCGTAATGCTCACCTTAAGCTCGACCTCGTAGGAAGCTCACTGTTTCTGCGAATGACAGTGCGCTTACACCAAATTTGCGGCTTCTTGTGTGGCGTAGGCGCAGATTGCAGTAGCATGCATCGCTGAGTTTCTTCCCTTTGCGAAGTGTTGAGGAACGAAAGAAGCTTTCCACGTCAGAAATTGGCTCGATTCCGAGCCGTAAAATATTCGCAAGGGGGGCATTCAAACCGCCGGCTAACTTTTTCACGCGGGACAAATTCAAATGCGCAAGTTTGTACTACCCAATACAGATAAACAAATCGTAGGGGGTGCTGCAAACCGGTTTTTCCGCGGCGCCTCCTGGGCAAAGCAGGAGGCCTATTGCACCTCGATGTTGATTCGCCTGGTTGATAAGGTACTTTTTTATTATTGTTTCAGCACCACCTTCCCTCTGCAGGCCGCCATATGATTGGGATGTGGGAATGTGTCACTGTAAAAGAATAAAGGGCTGCTTATGTGGTGCTTTGCTATAGACCACGTCAAAATGAGGTAGCATGCTTGTCTTCTATGAAGGCTATATTGTGCCGATTAAATCGCTTCTCGTTTCTTCACACAAACTTCTGTTATTATCAGAATGAGCCCACCTTGCTTCTCTGTACCTATAGACGTCTGCAAGTATGGCCTCTTGGCGCCGCCATCTTGCTGCTGGTGTGGGTAGATCACCTGATAGTCAAGCATTGCCGAGCCGTGGGTATGCCTCAGCAATGCTTGACTATCAGACGATCCGCGAACCGATGGATGGCTTTGGATTGGCTTGTATTTTTCTGGGCTTGATTGGATCGTGGTGGCGGTTAATCAAAGACTGTGTTCCAAATCTTACCCAAACGAATCCGAGCTACTCCAACGGGTCGTGTCACGTGACAGCACGGACTGAAAAATGCTAGACGCAGGTAGGTTTATGCCAAGCTGCAAAACTCTTACCCTGGAGTATGACGGAGTATGTTTTGGAACACGGCCATGTGTTCTACTCTTTCCATGCATACTGCAAAAAAAAAAGGTTAGCGACAAATAAAAACAAAAAGACAAGAGCAACTCTAAAATGAAACTTTTTTTTCTTCTGAATGGCATTGAAACACATTGGGATCTTTTTTCACTCAAGCACTACCGACGGAACTGGGAGAAAAATAAAATAAGTCAGCCTTTCCTCCCATGATAGTCCAGAAGATTTCAGGAGTGTCCAAAAATGATGTCACAGGGATGTCCTAGGAACAACTACAATGGGATGTGGGACGCGAGGATCCCAGAGGGACCTTTATGGGACATCCCCTGAGACACTGGGTGTTGTCTGGGCCCAGACAACGCACATTTGTCCCAGGGATATCCAAAGGATGTCACCTTTGGGATAAGAAGGATGTCCCTGGGAGCTTCCACAAACCTCCCATAAGCATCCAAAATGAGACTCCAATCAATGAGCCTGGAAGCTCCCACGGACCTCCCAAAGGTCCTCTTGGGGATGGCTATGGGACTCATTAGGGATGCCACATCCTGCGCGAGATCTTGAGGGTAACCTGAACTCTGTACTAAATATGAGCACAATGAATGCATGCTTCAGGCACCTTTCATCATAGCAGTTGATGAAACCGATATGAATCATGGTGATGTGCATCAATTGCCACGATGAAGGTTGTTTGAGCATGCATTCATATGTGCTCAAGTTTTATGCACTAATATTTCAAAATAAAGTTTTAACCGAATTTGAGATGTAATCCTCTGGGCAGTCACGCCAAGCAAAGATAGTTTATGTTGCAGTGCACATGTAACGCAGCCAGTACCGGCCTTATGGGTGGGAGACACCTCGGTGGTCGCACAGGGCGCCATCAATAGGGGGGCGCCGCAACGCCCATTATTAAATTTTTTTTTTACCACTGCGCTTGACACGACGACGCCATGCGGAGCGCAAGTTCATCTGCTCCTTGCGCGGGAATCGCACTGATGTCAGAATGCCGAGCTCTCATTGGCTCTCCCGGAGGGATAGTGGGCAGGCCTAAATGCTAACTGCCTTGAGGTCTACCCACTATCCTGCCAATCGGAGCTCGGGATTCTGGTGTCACCGCAACCACTCCTCAAGAAGCAGGCGAACTTGCACTCCGCATAACGCTCATGTAATGTGGGGGGGGGGCACCATGGCCATAGTTTGCCAGGGCACCTGATGATGTAAGGCCGGCCCTGAATGCAGCTAATACTTTTTATTGCAGGAACATTGCATCATGATGAAATGGTACAAAACTACACTTAACACTAGTAACATTATATAGGCTTAGTGGATATGATAAATACAGTACACTAACTGTAAAAATAATAAATGACTAGCTGTCAGTAGTTTGACAAAGCCTGGATCGACTGTTATTGAATATTAAAAGAACATCTTCATTAATAAAAAAAAATAAGTCATGTTCCTCCAGCGCCATCTTCCCAGCTTTCCTAGAAGCCAAATGGAACATACCTATAAGCAAATGTGTTTTGCTCAGTTACACTAGCACTTCCACATGAGAACCCTAACGGCTTCAGAAACTCAGATCAGCTTTAAGTGGACAGACATGGCTTGATATCTTAACATTAACACTCCCAGGTGTGCTGAAAAGTCATCTTTTGCCATGGATACTCCCTCTTTGGTCAAACTTGTTTGTCTTAATTCCCACTGTTACTTTTTTTTCTAATTACTGTTAGAAAGTCCCATGGTTCTGATGTACAACACTGCAGCACGCACGTTCAGCCCAATCTTTTTTTATTTATTTGGCGGGTTTTTCTGCTCAGGGGGCAGAGATAAAGGCCTGACAGAGTCTCTGCCCCCCAACCAGTGCAATGAATACATTCAGAAAAACATGGCCTACTCAGTAAAAATAAAAAAGAAGACACAATGAAACAGCTAGTTCAACATTGAACAGTGTGAAATGTAAAATGAAATAAAAGGGCACAATAAAACAACTAGCAAAATCACATGTCACACAACAAGCAGTAGTCGTAGCGTAGAACAAATGTAACGTCGTATTGACACAGAAGCGTCATATCACTAATATAGACATAAAAAAACGCTTTACAAAAAAGGAAAAAAAAAGACGAAGGTTACAGCATAAAATAAGACTGATGGCCGTCATTTAGTGTAGCAATGAAGAACGATTGAATATATGTCAAGAGCCACATTTGTAGATAAAAGTACATAATAAAAATATCAAATTAGCCTACATATTACACAACTGAGAAGCTGATACCACTGTCCACGAGAAAGCCTTGGCACTGTTTCTTCAAGGCGTAAAATGTTTAAACTGTGATCTATAGTCATATCTGTTCTGTTTAGCATCTTGGTTATCTGAAATGACAAAGTTTGGCGGCCATGATTGGTTCTTATTGAAGACATCCTTCGCTTTGGTTGCCTTCTTTTTTTTATTGATGTAGATAATGAAGCCAGAGAGATTAGCCGGGAGGTATCTCCTGACTGGCTACTCTGGTGAGGTTGGGGAATGAGGATAAATAGAGGAAGGAAGAGTTAAAGGCACACAAGAATAAAAGGAGAGTAAATAAAAATAAAATTGAATTAAAAAAAAGAACTGGTATCAGTTTTAGAGTTTCTTGTTGAGACCTGTAGTTGACAGGTATCGCAGGAGAGCAGCTGTAGCCGCTGCGGCGGAGGCTTCATTTTCCCATGGACCCAGTAGTTTGCGTAGGCCAAGTTCTTCTCCGGGAGGCAGCTGAATCTCCTTTTCAGTTGTTTCCGTTCATCTTCATACTGAGGACAGACCAGCAAGACGTGTCCTAAATCTTCTGTAATTCTGCAGTTAGAGCATTCCGGTGAATTTATTCTTCTTATGCGGTATAAGTATTGGTTAGTGTATGCCACCTTTAGACGTATTCGATGGAGCACAGCTTGGCGTCGTCGAGTGAGACCGCGAGGTACACAAAACGTTAGGTGAGGGTCGATAGCTCGTAAGTGTGTGCATTGATCAGTGGCGTCATCCCAGAGGCGTGTGGCTATAGTCTTCCCCAGTATGTTTACTATTCTTTTTGTGTCTGATCTAGTAAATGGGGCTTGGATCTCGTGGATGGAGTTATGAGCATTTGTTGCCTCAGCGTCGGCTATTTCGTTGCCTGGAACGCCGCAATGACTGGGGACCCACTGGATGCATAATGAGTGACCTGCACAAACTGCGTCCCAATGTAGCTTAAGAATGTCTAATAATAGTTGACCATTTGGGCTTTTCTTAGATGGGCGCTGGAGGGATTGTAGGGATGTTTTCGAATCAGTGATTATTGTCCAAGAACGAGCAGGTATTGTGAGGATGTATCTTAGGGCTTCACGTATAGCTACAAGCTCGGCTGCTGTCGACGACATCCTGTGAGAGAGGTTGTAACCAACTTTTATGGAGTGCGCGGGAACTACTATACCAATGGATGACTGGTTGTGGGTTGTGGAGGCATCAGTGTATATGTGACATGAAGAGCAGTGTTCACAATGGATGTAAGACAAAGATAGCTGTCGAAGAGCGACATTGGGAAGCATCGATTTCTTTGTAATTCCCGGGATAGTGCTGTATATTTTGATAGGTGGTAATGACCATGGAGGTGTAGAGAGATGATTGTGATGTTGAAAAGATGTCGGTATAATGTGCGTGTGATCAAGGATTTCTTGCGCAATACAGCTGTAGAAGCACCGCTCCGGGATATTTGCAAGATGATGGACGTGATGTCGTGTAAGATGTCGCAAATGATTCCGAAGGGTCTCCTGGGTACGAAGAGCTGCTATGGAGAGCTGGTGGGACTCTGCTATAGTATCTAGTGTGCATGTGCACTTGGGAACGCCTAGACAAACTCTTAGGGCTTGTGCTTGTAGTGATTGAAGCTTTTTCATGTTGGTTGGACTAAGGCCATGCATTACAGGGAGGCAGTATCGAAGAATGCCAACGAATAAGCTACTGTACACGCGAAGAAGGGCGCCTGTCGAAGTTCCCCACGTTGTTCCACTTATAAACCTGCCAAGGCTAGTGAATGAGGATAACTTGACCCTGAGATGGGCTAACTGGGCGTTCCAAGTTAGGCCGCGGTCAATGAATATTCCAAGAAATTTGTGAGACGGGACATAAGGAATCCTAGTACCATTTACTTTTAGCGGGTAGCGATCCATTTTCATCCGTGTGAAAGAAATAGCGGCGGACTTTTCAGGTGATATTTCAAGTCCACGCGTCGTCAAAAAGTGAGATACGCTAGTGAGTGCACTAAGTAATCGAGTCTGTATGCTTTTAAGTGAAATAGCAGATGTCCAAAGACATATATCATCTGCGTAAAGCGTGATGTGAATAGACTTACTGACAACCTCGGAGATACCAATAAGAGCCACGTTGAAAAGCACAGGACTTAAAGCCCCACCCTGTGGTACTCCTTTCTTCAGAACATGTTGTGTAGTGTCCCCTTCTCTCGTCCGCATAAAGATTGTTCTATTATGAAGGTAATCAGCTATCCAGCGATAAAGACGACCCCTGATACCAATCGTTTTAAGTCCTTCCAAAACGGCTGAATGAGTTACGTTGTCGAATGCACCCCGGACATCGAGAAACACGGCTATTGTTATTTTGCCACGAAGTTTTTGATCCTCGACGCTAGTAACTAAATCCATTACATTGTCGATGGAACTCCGTCCTTGTCTGAAGCCGGTCATTGTATCGGGGTATAATGACTTTGACTCTAGAAACCATTCTAGGCGTGAAAGAATTATGCGCTCCATGCATTTTCCGATGCAACTTGTCAGTGCAATGGGTCTATATGATTTTATATCAAAGGGAGATTTGCCAATTTTGAGTACAGGCACTATGCAGGCAGTTTTCCACTCTTCTGGGACTTTGCCTGTAGACCAGGAAACATTGAATATTTCTAAAAGGTACTGACAGCCTTCATGTCCAAGGTGTGCAAGCGTGCCATTGGTGATTCCATCTGGTCCAGGTGAAGAAGAGTAGTTTAGTGACGCCAGAACTTGCTCCAGTTCCTGGGCGGTAAAGATATAGTCCATCTCGCTTGGATATTGGTCAGGTGAATTTGCAAGGTTCGCGTTTGCCAGACTAACGCTGGTCACTGCTGGCAAACTTACTAAAGAAGCGCAGAAGTCTTCTGCAATTTCTAGAATTGACCTTCGCAAAAAGATTGCGAGGGCATTGAATGGTGTTCTTTATTGCGGTGGAAATCGCAGGCCACGCGCGATGTGCCATAATCGTGTCAGAGGAGCACAAGGATCGAAAGAAGCACAAACGCCTCTCCACTTTTTTCGACCTAGCTTGTCCAAGTGACGGCGGATATGTTTTTGAGTTCGTCTATCAACTCGAATATCTTCAGGTAGCTTAGTGCGCCTTGCTCGCCGTTCTGCACGCCGCCGGATTGCACGGAAACGTTCATACTCTGCATCTACGAATGTGCGCGAAGAAGGAAGATGGACGGACCGCTTGGACTCAGTTACAGACTGCTGAATGGTGGAAATGAACGCATCATATGTCCCATTGGTTTGTAACTTAGACTCCACGTTATCCTTAAAGCACGTCCAGTCAATGTACGAAACACAGTTTCGGTTGACTCCGGGCTGTAAACCGGGTACTGTGATATAGGTAGGTGTGTGGTCGCTACCGTGGGTCTCAACGTCCGTAAACCAGGATGTCCGGGACACGAGTTCACATGACATAAATAAGACGTCTAGGCAGCTGCTGGAACGTGTGCCACGAACAAATGTCGGTGTCCCGTCATTTAGTACGCAAAGTTCGTAATCATCCACTAATTCTAGTAGTTCCCTTCCACGGCGTGTTGTTCTTGCGCTACCCCAAGCTGCATTGTGAGCATTAAAGCCACCCGTCACTAAAATGGGGGAGGACATTGTCTGATGATAGTACACAATCTGTCAACATCAAAAGAACATGACGGAGCAACGTATGCGGCGATTACAGTGAGTGAAAGTTTCCCCTTACTAACAGTGACGCTGACATATTCATTACTCGGATGTGATGAAATGTTATGCGACACATATGTTAAATCTTTTCGTAGAGCAATAAATACCCGACTAGTGCCAGAGTCTCGATTTGATTGAAAAACTTGATATCCAGAAAGTCGAAAATCTGGCGGAACACGTGATTCGCTAACTGCTAAAATTGGGAACGGTATATTTGAAAATAAACTGCCTAAAGTCAGAAAGACGAGAACGTAGCCCTCTAGCATTCCACTGGAAGACTGTAGCTTGTTTTACATAATCTTCGAAAGAGAGAACATCAGCCATTAGACTGACGCGAGCTCCCAATAAGTGCTACAATTGCAGGCTCAAAAACCAAAACTCCCTCAACTATGTTCTTAAAAGTGCTCGATGGCAGTTGTGAAATTAAGTTTCGCACGACAGAAAAAACTAGACCTATTATGTCACTGACCGTCATCGTGCCGAAGGCAGGAAATGGCGACTCCTGAACGGGGGAAGCACGGGTGGCTGCGTCGCTATATGTGCACTTGCCAGATTTGGATCGAGGTGTCTCAGAACTACTTTGCGTCTGTGAGGCAGGCGGTGGCTCACTAGGAGGCGTGTTTCGTGACGCCATGTGCTTGTTCAAAGAAGTGTGCTTTGTCCTGTTCTTTCTCTTTCGCAGCTGTGGTTGGGGAGGCGTCGGGTTTGCTTGATCTCGAGGTGGAAGAGGTGGATAGGATTCCTGGGAGGGAGGGTTATCTTTGATTGGAGGGGGCGGTGGTGGTCCTCGTACAAATGTCTTGGTCTTTTTCAGAGCCGCCAGTCGGACTTTGCAGTTTGAATAGTCTGCTGGGTGCTCTCCACTGCAATTTGCGCACTTTACTGGTGCCTCGCCCTTGCAGTCTTTTGTTGAATGGGGTTTCACCGCATTTTTTGCATTTCGTACTTCCCTTGCAAAATTTCGCGATGTGCCCGAGTGCCTGACAATTGAAGCACCTGGGTGGTGCCTCAATGTACTCGGCGACGTCATGCCGGGTGAACCCGAGGTTTACTCTCGACGGACGTTCCGTGTTTGGACGAAACGTCAGAATCACTCGGTCTGACGCTTTTGCGACGTCACCAGGGTTTTCCACGCCGGCGGTAGAGGCGGCGGGCCGCGATGACACCTTCCGGCTGCAGGAACTCTGCTAATTCAGCGTCCGTATGCCACAGGGGGACTCCCTTAATCATTCCGAAGTTCTGGAGGTATGCACTTGGTATGGTGACTTGTACTGGAATATTCCCAAGGGTACGGACTTGCAAGAGTTTGTTCACCGAAGCGACTTCTGCAACCTCAAGCAGGAGACCGCCCCTAGCTGTAAAGCGATGGCGTATAATGGGGCCACCCGCTACGATGTTGACCTCGGCGCTTAACCTCAACGGGTTTTGCTGCTGGAGGCGCTGTGTCTCGCTGGTGGGGGTCAAAAGCACCGGGACTCCCGTTGTTCGATGTCGACGGTGTTCTACAAGAATGAAACCTTCCAGGTCTCCCTCTGTGAACCCCTCCTCCATTTTGTCATTTTCTGCTGCCAGTATCTTGGCAGTTGTCGAGGACGATTCAGCGGAATCGTCGT
Source organism: Ixodes ricinus (assembly GCA_037355805.1). Lineage (NCBI taxonomy): Eukaryota > Metazoa > Arthropoda > Arachnida > Ixodida > Ixodidae > Ixodes > Ixodes ricinus. Next base: position 41,857 of record JAZHYW010005772.1, read on the forward strand.
CCATGTCGTTCGGTCGTTTTCCCAGACCGGAGCGGCCAGACTGGGTATCTTGAGTGACATGATAGTTGTGGTCTTTGTCAGCAGGTCTCTGCTGCGAGCATGAAGGTTCTGTCGCTGATGCCAGTACGGGCGTACCGGGTTGAGATGTCATGCCGTGTCTTGGGTTACCACCACCGGAAGTAACCCGTACCGCGATGAGCTGCGGCCGATTCCTGGTAACGGGTGATCCCTCAGATGCCAGTCGCTTATGTATATACAGGACCAAAAACAAAAAGAATCGAGAGAGCAAAAACTGGCAGTGGCTTCCTCTCTGCTTTCTTTCATTTTAATTAGTCTTCTTTTTCATTTCGTTTTTTTTTTATTTGGGAAAAATGCAAGAGAGGTTAGCCAGAAAATGCATCCCGGCTGGCTACTCTGCATGGGAAGGGGAAAGGGAGAAAAGATAGCACAAGAAGGCATACGTCATGAGTTGCAATACAAAAGTCAATGTTCCGGTGTAGGACATTCAAGGCACAGCAGAAGAATTGTACAGTAACAGGAGAGGGCACTTATACATCACCGCACAGGAAGGTTCAAATCACACTGTACGTTCAACACATTCAGTCTTAACATAAATCGTAGAAATAATTAACAGATTCCTTATAGAGTCTGTACATTGTAAAAGGAAATGAATGCGAGTTCATATTCTGTTGAGGTCAGCACACGTTTCATGATAGCATTTCTTTTTGTTATGTCACAAGATTATTTCTAATCGATATGTTACAAAATTATTTACAGTCCGCATGTTACAAGATTAAAGTTGGTATGTTACAAGATTATTTACAGTATATGTCCTCGCACTTCTGCTTTATCTTCCTTTTATTCTTCACTAAATATCAGTTGTGAGTCTGCACCTGTCCGTGTCTGTGTCTTCCACTTGTCCTTGTCTTTAGCGCTACTTTTAATTTTGTAATGTTGATTAGTATCTTTACTTGACTTTGTTAATCATGATTTTTATCAATTTTCCCACGTGAGTTTTTTTTTTACTAGCCACTCATTGTTCCCCCACTCCCCCTCTGTAATGCTTTATGCCCTGAGGGTAAATAAATGAAATGAATACAGTCATCCATGTTGGAAGCCCTCCCAGTGTATGCATCCATGCTAATAAAATGTCTATTCATTTCATCGCCAAGTTCTTTCCCAGTGACACGTTTATTATCTATTAGTATTTCTTTCAGATTACATTGTGCCTGCTCTCTGTTTGCGAGTTTGTTTACCGTGTCCCACACTTCTCTATGGTCATTGTGCATATGTAGAAGTTCTTTTTGATAGGATTTGCATTTCGCTTCTTTTAGGTCGGCGTTCAGTTTGTTTTTGTATTTCTAAAACTCAATAAGCAGCCGCGGATCACGATGCCGAATAAAAGCACGATACTTGCCATTTTTCTGCCTTATACAGGTCTCTAGTCACCCAAGGCTTTCTCATTTTTTTACATTTCACTCTACGTTCCTGAAGAAGAACAGCTGCGTTATAGTACTGTCTGACTTTCATCGGGAATATTTTATAGGCATTTCTAGGGTTGCACTCAACGCAAACGTCATCCCATGTTTCTTCCATAAGGCAGCCGAAAGTTGTTAGCGTTTCCTCATTAATAGTGCGATGCCAAAACGTCTTTATGTCTTTGTTATTTTCTCTTGCAGAGGAGGACTCTAGGCAGAAGATTGGAAGATGGTCACTAATTTCACACATGATGGCACCTGCTGTAATATAACGAGTGTCGGTATTCGTTATGCATTCGTCAAGGTACGTGGCAGTGTCTGCAGTTATTCTAGTGAGCAATGTTATCGAATTGCTGCAGGCATACTGGTTGACAATATCGCGAAAATTTGGAGCGGGAGGATCATCGGAAATTGTGTCTATATTTATGTCGCCCAAAATAAAGAATGGCACAGATAGCGATCCAAGGAAAGACAGTGCATTCTCAAGAAAGGTTATGAATTCATATATATTACCCGAAGGTGGCCTGTATAAAGTATGGGGTTCTTTATAGAGATTCCTCTACTAATAATCGCCGCCCGATCGGTATGCGCTCCGCCCGTCACCCAGGAAGTGACATAACAACAAGAAGACAGCGAATGGGTTTACTGTACCTTTCGGTTGCCCGTCGTCGAGAAACAGGCACGCCGACCCTTGTTGTCGCCCGTCAATCAGAGCTCACAGTCGAAGTCCGTGTCCAGGCCTGCGGATCGCCTTTCCCACGCCAGCGCTGCGTAGGCTGGCTGTCCCAGGCTATCAATGCCCGAGTCTCGCGGCGGAACCACCCCGGGATCGTCATAGCCCAGGCCATGTGGCCAGGGCTCGCCGTTTCCACCGGTCTTGCTCCAGACCTCGCTGGTGGACCGCTCCGGGGTTCGCCAAGGGCCAGGCCAGGCAGCCCCGCTCCGACGTTCCTGGTACCAGCTTCAGCCTCGCTCAGCTCGGACTCTCTCGCGCCAGCTCGCGACTTCTCCGCCGACCGCCTGTCACGTGCCCTCTGCCTCGTCTTTCACCCTCGGTTCCCACAAAAGCCAGAACAACAGTACTCGGTACCTTAACACACAAGCTTTCAATGTTTGCATCCATTTTAGATAGGTCATCTACAACCTCATGCTGTAGTTCATCTTTAATATAAATAGCAATACTGCCACCCCTTTTCTTATCTCTGCTTATGATTTCACACTTATAACCCTGGGTGATTGGCGGCGTATCCTCTTTTGTCAGCCAGCTTTCCGTAAGTGCTATAACATTAAAGTGCACATTCAACGAATGCAAAAATACTTCGAGGTTATCAACTTTATTCTTTATGCTTCTAACATTTAAATGTACTGCTGAAATATGGCATTTACCTTCGTTGTACTTTTTATTGAACGCATTGTAGTCATTTTAATAACAATCAGGTTGGACAGTGTCCGTTATTGTAGTGTCGTGTGCACTCCAAGGGACTAGCTTATACTTTAATTCACAATTTTTTCCACATCACACATGCTAGCAATTTGGATAGCATTTGCATGGGGTAGCGGACATTTCATCGAACACCGTTTCATAGAATAAATGGACATTTCATCGAACGCCGTTTCATCGAATCACTAAGGGCCGTTTCATCTAATTTTTTTGTACCAAGTTTTAGGGCATAACAGTGCCTTATAGATGTTTTACCTTGCATTTGTTAAGACTAAGGTAGTCACTTGTGAAATTGTTTTGAAGGTGGTGTCAAATTACTAGTAATAGGAGCAATTGGTATAAAATGAAATAAAAACAATTGGGTATGCAACTTACTAAAAAGCTTTACTCATGCGCATGGCTGAGATCATGACACCACAGGTAAAGACCGACACCTGTGTCCTTTTTTACCTGGTGTCTCGGGGTTTCAGTACTGTGCAATTCACACCAGCTCGTTTGCATCCTTATGCTTAGTTCAAGGTTTATTCACGGAAAGAATTCAACTGCGAGGACAACGCTTATAATGTAACGATGCTCTGCCAGGAGAACACAGGAAATAAAATATAACGATACTCTGATTATCAACTTCATGCTCAGATTAAACTTATCTGTCTTTTTCTTTTTCAAACCTTAAAGAGACAAAAGCTCTACAAAGTGTCTGCCAACATTGTTTCGGGCTCCACCCGGACTGGACCACGTCCCCTTCACTGTCACCTTTATCACCGACCCTTTTGCCTATGAATGATCTTCAGGACGCTTTCTTCGGAAGGCCAACCCGCACCAGACAATAGTAAAGCCCTGGGTGAACTCTGTCACCCAAGAAGACTGAACCCTTCCGGATTCTCGCATAACCCAAGGTTACACGCACACGCTGTCAGACAATAAAACACTACCCGCTTCCCAGAAAGCCCATCGTGCTTTCTGTATTCTGTCTCATTTTTAATTGTTTCATGTGACATGGAGATGGGTCATTGTTTCATGGAGGCTTTCTTCTCGAAGCAGGATATGTTCATGATGGAACTTTTCTCAACACTGCACCCTGTGATATAAAAAAGGGAGAATTAGATGACATAATTTTGTATAAAAATTAAAGTAAATTACAAAAATATATCGGGCTGTAACGGCGTTCGATGAAAAGGCGTTCAATGAAACGGCGTTCTATGAAACGGCGTTCGACAAAACGGTGTTCGATGAAACGGCTTCGATGAAACGGCGTTTGACGAAATGTCCGGACCCAGTTTGCATGTTCGTCCTTTCACGCAAAGACTTTTCCCCAGATGGCCACACAAATTTTCACCCAACAAGTTTCTTTTGGGCGATCGCAGCTCCCAGTAGCTCTTGATTTGCACCGGTTAAATGCTCATTCACATATATCGGGCTGGGGCTCTCGCCATAGTCAAGGTCTTCTGTTGTCAGTCTTTGTTTTTTGCTTTTCTGCAAGACCGCATCGCGTTTGGACCGTCGCACAGAGTGGACGATTATGTTTTTTTCTGATGCTCTGAATGTGGGTACGCGATGGCACACATCAATTTCAGAGTCTGAGATTGATTTTTTCAGAATTGTCCCAGTCTGTGTAGACAAGTGCCAATTGTGATTTTTCTGCCCAATTGCAATTCTTGAGTCAACTTTCTTTAATAAAGGGAGAAAATGTGCTCAACACTGTAATGTGAATGGCAGCATCTAAATCTAGTAGCTCTAACTGGATCTAGCCTAGTGTAGTGCTCTCAATCCAACCCAATTCAAGGGTTAGACTGGATTTGTCGGCTGTTTCTTTGCATCGGGCAGCACACTCTACATCGGGTGAGCAGAGCCTGCGCTACGCTTTAAGCAGAATTTATTGCCTATTTCTCTGCCCCCAAGTTCTCGAGTCTTTGCTCGGGGCACTCGATAGCGTTTCCGGCTCATTTTCCCTGACTGGGCTCGCTTTTTGACAATATCCCTGACCATTCCCCGATTTTCTCCTGGTAATTCCCTGGTCGCTAGACAGCCCGCACTGCTACTTGGGGCATGGCTTCCGACATTCTTGGCACTAAAATGTTTCCTTTAGCCGTTTCAAACGTTTGGTCGCCAGCAGGAGCACGATTACCCTTTTTCTGGAATGTTTCGACAGGCAGTGCTGCTTTCTGAAACATTGGCTCAGCAGCCTGTCAGACACTACAGGGCACGGTGCCCCCCAGCGTACAAGGCCTGGCTCGTTCGGCCACAGACGCCGCCTAGCAGCCCCAATAACTGGAAGCCATTTTTCTAACCTGTCTCGCCCGACGAGTGAACAGTCAGTGGGAGCTTTGCATACCGGTTTTCGAGTAGAGTGAAGGTGTGAAGCGCGGAATAGTCGAGGGTTTTCCCGAGAAACAGAAGTGCTATTACAGCGTCCACTCTAATAACCCAGGATCTATTGCATGCATCATACGTGATAATATTCATTCCACAGCAAGATACGATATCAAACATTTGAGCATTCATTTATTCCCAAAATGAGCAACCTGCGCAAAAAGTAAACATCTGCTGCCCGAGTCAAGTGGTAAAACTAATATCAAATCGAACTAAGAAAATAAACTGAATATCAGATAGCAAATGTGATGATCATGATCTACGTCAACTTCTGAGGAAATGTCCCTACTGGAAACACTGCGCTATGATGCGTGTGCGTGTCCGCGAGCCGTTGACGGTGTCGACTGGCTCTAGAGGGGAAGGCAGGATGTGGGGCCTCCGGCGTTGTCGGGCGACTGGTGGAGCAGGTGGGCATGGCTCTTTCCGTAGGCGAGCCAGGTTATGCAGAGCAGCACAGGCAGTGATTATGGTGGCTGACTTTTCCCCCTTATACTGCAGCCTCATATCTAGGCACGGGAAGCGCCTCTTGAACGCATCAAATGCCCGCTCCACCGAGTTTCTTGTTTTGAGATGCGCTGCTTGGTACCTACGAGAAAGAGCATTGGTGATGTTAGTTGTGAATATACAGTTTTCCTCTGCAACCAGATAATGTCCTCCAATATTGTGAGCTTTACACATTCACTTTTAGTCGTCGCTACTCATCGGTGTGGTTCAGGTACCCTGTACAGTATGGCCCGTCTGTGCTGGCTACATTTTTGGCATTTTCTATTGCTTGTTAGCGTCTACTGTTCAGCATACAATGTGACCTTGGTGGGTGTTTTCCGCATTATAGTCTACTTTACCAAACTCTTTAGCCGTACTGCAACTAGCGACGCAGCAGCAACTGACACCGACCAACCTTGATTAGCAACGAACATTCTCGAGAAAAGGAGACAAAACTGTGGCATGTTATATACTGTGCACCCTTGAAAAGAATTTGTCCACAGTAAGTGGACAGCACCATCTGATTTGCAATGTATAAGCCCAATGGTAAAATAAATCTGGCTATGACAGAGAATTACAGAAATAGTAGGGCCCACTGTGGCTAGCGCTTTGCTCCTTGTTAGCACGGTTCTGATTTTCCTGCTCTTATTTCTTCCAACAGACTAGTACATACCTTCCCTCTGGGCTGTTGGCTGCCCCTGGGCTGCTGAGAGGGGTCAGGAGAAATGACATGCAGGCATAAGCCGCATCCCCAAGCAGCAGGCCAGGAACACGCCGGTGCTCGTACAGGACCCGTGCACGACTGTTGTCAAAGATCCGACTGTCGTGCACGGAGCCTGGCCAGCTAGCGACCAAATCAAAAAATTGCAGCTGGGGTCCTGTGATGGCCTGTGGACAGGAAGGAGCAGCACTGATGAGTGGGTTGCCATCACTGATCTCTATGTCTAATTGCTGGATCGCGTTTGACCAGCTCCGCCTATGGACAGGAATGCGGCCACAGTCAGCCATATCATCTCTAGCCATCATAGTAATATGGAGGACAGCGCAATGGCGGCAGGCTGCTATAAAATAGCCGTAGATCTAGTACACTATACCGTGGGTGATATTTCGTGCTTGATTGAAGTTGTTTGACGAAGCAGATTCTTGAAACCTGGCGTGAACGGTAGCCTCATCTTTGAGGACCCGGCGAAAGTTCTATGAAAGCGCAGCACTGGAGAAAGCAGCGCAGCTCGCATCGAAAGCAGACTCCTTACCAGAGTCTGCTTCCGATGCTTCTTTCAATGCGATTTTCGATGCGTGCTGTGCTGCTTTTCCCCGGTGCTGCGATTTCGTGAAACTTTCACCAGGTCCTCAAAGATCGGGCTACCGTTCACGCCGGGTTTCAAAAATATTTTTCGTCAAACAATTTCAATCAAGCACGAAATATCACCCACGCTATTTTTATGGCAGCCTGCCACCAGAACCAACGTTATTAGAACAACTCAGTTGTGGAACTCCGCTCCGGAGGGGGTCCCTTTGCGTGGCGCCTGTCAGAGGGCGCGCGCTCCGCATTAATACTCGCTATCATCATCATTGACGGCGCGGTTCTGGCTTTTCTTACGGATAACAGCAGCAGACAACTTTCAAATTGATTCTGCTGCTGTTGGAAGTCACATTTTTACTTTTTACTGGCGAAAGGGCAAAAACTAACCCAAAACCATGCTGAACCTCGAGAGGAGTCGGGACTCAAAAGCAGCCGCGGAGCAGAAGCAGACGAAAACGCGTGGATTAATCCGCCGGCAGCGTTACCTAGCTGCAAAAAATCGGACACGGTTTTGGACCCCCACCAATGTACAGCGTCTATGGGAAGTTCCATAACTGAGTTGATCTAGTAACGGTGACCAGAACTGCCACAACGCTGTCTGCCATGGATGGATAGTGGCTGCAGCAGCTGTACCTTGGCTAGAGGTGATATAACTCTACCAAAAAGATGGCCGCCAGTGACCGCATTCGCGGAGCGGGCAAACGTGATCCAGTAATTGTCATAGAGATCAGTGGTTGCCATCACGTGGAAACAAAAGTGCTCAAGCTGAAATTTCTAGTGCATTCACAAGCTTTTGAAATAAACATGCTAAAGCATTCTGGCAATTTCACCTGATTTAAGTATGCTTAAAGGTAGCTTTATTCCAAGTTTTTTTCACAAAGTACAGGGTCCGATCGAGAAAAGTAAACCCTACTTTTCGGCCCGTATAAAAAAACTATGCATCGCAGAACGCTCAAACTCCGCCACAATTTAACCCTAGCGGTCCAAGCAAGATGCCAAAGTTTCAGAACATGAGCTTACCTGGATCAAAAGATAAAAGAAAAAAAACAAGAAATCTCTACGGGGAGGCTTTGACCACGGAGAGATGCAGACAAAGGCTGTCTGCTTTGCGTTGCATCGTATAGGTGGCGCCAGCGGCGTAGACTTTCCATTTTCCCGGAGGGGGCAGGCTGAGAAGTTCTCCGGGGGGGGGGTGCACGTTAGCTTTTCGCCAGACCTGAAGATTGAAGCTAACGAAAGCACGCTGGTATTCCTGCAATGCTGTTTGGTTTGGCGCCATCTGGGACCCCTGGGAGTGGCGGCTGCATTGTTCAAATGTGAGCTTTTGCTCTGGTGACGCCGCTTAGCCTAGTGTCTGAAGCAAGAAATACTGGGTATCCCAGGAAGCCGTGATCGCGTAACATGCCAGTACAGCGGAAGCTAGGGCCCAGGCGGGCCAATGGGAGCGTGACTGCGTATCACCGGAACGCGCCTCTACTCACAAGAAGTATCAGACTTTTCGCTGCGTCATGCTCTAATACGTGTGCGTTGCGCTCGTATACGTCGCGCATTTCGAAGCCTTCGGCACGCAATGTGTGGCTTACGTTTACCCTTTGCCAAGGTACAACGATACAGGGTATTACCGTGGGCTCTCACTCTGCTGGCGCCGCCTGGCTGTTGCCGGCTGGCTATTTAGGCAACGTGGGCGTTATTTTGTTTACATGTCACTACTAGAAGCTCGTTACATGGCACGTAAACAGCGTCTCGGTGAGGATCATGGCCCGGGCCCGGGGGGGCTCCGCCCCCTGGATCTCACCAGGGGGGCACGAGCCCCGATGCCCCCCGAAGTCTACGCCTATGGGTGGCGCCACCACCTAGGCGGGTTGGCGGGTTATCACGGGCATCTGCCGGGCTTGGCGGCAAATTCGGAATTGTTCTCTATCATTTCTGAAGTTTCACTTACGCACTGCTTTTCACTGCAACGGAAATAAAGATTACACGCTCTAATTTGTGATACTTCGGTGCACTTGCTCAGGCATAACATTTCTTCATGCTAATTATTTTAACAGATGTTGTCTGCTTTGCTCTTCCGAACCCGAACACCGGTTCTGCCATTTGATTACTTTTAATCTCTACCGTGTTTCGCTGCACTTTCCTGCCTGATGAGGCAATTAACCCAAAAGCAACGCGCGGACGTCGTGGTTTGGTATTTAAAGCGCAGAAGCTTTAAGGATGCTCACCGCCGATACCGTCGAGTGCACCGTTCCAGGCCGCCGTCAAAGAGAACCATCTGGAAGTGGGTCCAGCATTTTGGCGCAGTGGGCAGTGTCGCGAACAAGAAGCACGTCCTCGCCAGCACGCCAGAGAAAGAGCAGCTCGCGTACGGGATCATGGGTGCTTTCGAAGCGGACCCGCACCTGTCCACGAAGAGAGCGGCGAGTTTGTTTGGAGTTTCAGATCACACTGTGCGCCGGATTCTTCGCCGACACAACCTGCATGCCTACAAGGTTCACGAGCTGAAGACTGAAGACTATGAAAGACGGCTCGAGTTTTGCCGCAAAGAGATCCTAAGGATCGCGGCCAACCCCTCCCATCTGGACTTCCTTCTGTTCTCAAACGAGGCCGTCTTTCACCTCGACGGAAAAGTCAACGCTCAGAACTGCTGGCACTGGAGCAACGGCAACCCGCACTGGACAATGGAGAAGTCTCAGTACTCTCCCAAGGTAACTGTCTGGTGCGGGATCTGGAGAAAGGATGTTGTTGGGCCTTTTTTTTTTTTTATGAGTCTGTGACGGGCAGAAGTTATCTGCGCATGTTGAAGGAGGAGTTTCTTCCCAAGCTCGAGGCCCTCCACATGTAACGACAAGTTTGCGTATTCATGCAAGATGGAGCGCCCCCACACTGGTGGACCTCCGTCAGGAAATGGTTAAGTGACACCTTTCCTGGACGCTGATGGGAAGAGAGCTTGCCCAGCATGCCATGGCCACCACGATCCCCTGACCTAACAATCTGTGATTTTTTTGTATGGGTGTTCATCAAGTCACAGGTCTACACCGGCCGAATCTCCACCCTCGACATCCTCAAGCAACGCATTGAGGCTCCGTTTCTGCTCATTACGGACGAAATGAGAGCTGCGGCGTTTGCCGAATACGAGGCGAGACTTGGACGTTGCACCTGGCAGCTCACGTTGAGGCACGTACGACTACGGTGTTGCCTTCCAGTGCTTGCCCCTGACGCACTCCCCATACTTTCATCTGGAAGCAAGAATAGCTTCCGCCATGTGCGCGGTCTTTTCCCGTTTTTATTTCGTTTACCTCTGACAAATGGCCCTTTTTAGGGCTGCCAATTGCAACGTCGACAACCATGAACAACCAACTCGCCCAATCTGAAGTTCTTACTGCCAATTGCGGTTGTCGGCTGCTGACCTACTGCTGCTCGGCGCTCTCCCGTGTCTCTCTCATCTGGTGTCTCCGAACCATGCAAATGGTGAACCTGGTTCTTTGACGGGGCAGCTTGATTGTCCAGCATTTAATCTAAATACCAGCAAACCAAAAGTACTGAATTCCTTTAATAATATTAATAATATTAAATTCGAACGTGCTCGAGAGTCGACATAATGAGTAAACCGGGTCACAAAGTCGCTGACTTGGCATCTTCTGCCTCTCCCTTTTTTAATTTTCATTGCCAACAAAAAACAGAAAAAAGAAAAAAAGGGAGAGGCAGAAGTTAAAAGGAAAATATATTGGCCCAGCTGAAGTTCATCTGAAACCGAAAGGAGGCTCCTCTGACGGCATAGTCCAAATATTGTAACTTTAAAAAATTAATTAGGTTATAAACGGTTTATTGGCCGTGAGCAGACTTGGCCACTAGAGGAAGCTACCACGTCCATACCGAACTTCACATAATTTCTAAAGCACCAAGTGTCGAAGGTGCTACCGAACTGGAAGAATAGGTGCACCGCGGCGTTCGGGTTTGCGAAGAGCAAAGCAGACGACATCTGTTAAAATAATTAGCATGAAGAAATGTTATGCCTGAGCAAGTGCACCGAAGTATCACAAATTAGAGTGTGTAATCTTTATTTCCGTTGCAGTGAAAAGCAGTGCGTAAGTGAAACTTCAGAAATGATAGAGAACAATTCCGAATTTGCCGCCAAGCCCGGCAGATGCCCGTGTGTCACGATTGTGAAGGAGAAAGAAGAGGAATCAGGGAAGGGCGAGCTGTCTACAGGCTGGCCGACGAGAAGGAAGAAGAGGATATAGAAGAGCAAAGGGTGCACTTGGAGAAGGACGTCCTCGGCTCTGCTCCGAGGCGAGTCCACCAGCCACTGGCCACGCTCCAGTGTAGCGAAGCCACCTCACCGATCTCCAAGACCCCAACCTAGCGACATCGTACCCCAGAGACGACCACGAGAAGCAGCTGACCCAGCTTCAGCAGTCCAAGGTCGTGAGTGACGATCGACATTCAGGGGACTGGGTCACGGGGGACCGATAGGGTTTAACTTTTGGATTTACTTTCTTGTACATAACAGTAGTGTGCTTTATGTTGTAAATATAGGTTTTCTTACTCTATTTGCTCGACCTCTGCTTCCACTGATTCCGTGTACCGTACTGGTCGAACGCGACAATATGGCGAGCTTGCCAGGATGCCCTTAATTTGATCGCGCCGGCCGGAATGTGCACGGATTGGTGGAGTCGAGTGAGGCAGTATGGATAACGAACGATTATTGGCTGTTGGGAAAGAGCTAGGCTACCAAGGAGACGAGTTGAGGAAATGGATAGAAGACGAAAAGGCTAGCGCTAGGGAGGAAAGAGCGATGGCTAGACAAGAACAGAGTTAGAATGCGCTAAACTAGAGAAAGAGCGGGAAATTTTGCAACTTAGATTAGCGGTACAGGAAGCCGCAGGGACCTCCTCTGAGAGAAGTAGGGACAATGGAGAAGGAGGGACGAACGGACAGAGACATCACTTCAGTCCGCACAAGCTGATTCCCCAATTTAACGATGCCCGGGATGACCTGGATGCATATCTTCAGCGGTTCGAACGTACGGCGACGGGACTTGATTGGCCTCAGCAAAAATGGGCCACAACATTGAGTCTGTGCTTGACCGGCGAAGCACTTACCGTAGTCGGCCGTATGCCCCCAGCGGACGCGTTGGATTATTCAAAAGTGAAACTAGCTCTCATGCAGAGATTCCGCTACACGAAAGAGGGCTGCCGAGAAAGATTTCGAGAAGCAAAACCCGATGACGGGGAAACGAGAAAGCAGTTCGCCGCCCGACTAGCAGGGTATTTCGACCGATGGATAGAGATGGCAGGCGTGGAACGAACGTTTGAGGCCCTCCGGGACAAAGTACTCGTTGAACAGTTTCTACAGAGCTGTTCTAGTCGCTTGTCGGTGTTCCTTAGGGAACGAGACTGCCACACACTAGAGGAGGTAGCTTCTAAAGCCGATTTATATCTGGAGGCCCAGACACCAACAGGAGCAAGCAAGCCGAAGGTAGAAGAGCTGGCTAAGAAGTCGAGCACGGCAGACCCAGACAGAACGGCCAGTGTGGGAAGTAGAAAGACCATCCGGTGCTTTCTCTGCAACAAGGTCGGACATAAGGCAGAGAACTGCCGCAGCCGTCCGTCCACGTCCAAGACTTTGACTTGTTGGAGCTGTGGCCGCACCGGGCACCGAGCGAACAGTTGCGGGTCAAAACTAGACAACCGACCTCAGGCGTCCTGCGTATGGACGGTGCCAAGCCACGCGAGGGGTACCGAGGTCGATGAATCTTACGTGACACTTCAGGACGGCGCCAAGATTCCAGTTGTGAATGCAGCCGTGGGACGAGCTCCGAAATTTCTTGTTGAAAACATGCCTGTCGTGGAGGGACGTCTCGGTGACCGCAAAATAACGGTCTTGAGAGACACCGGTTGTAACACGGTCGTCGTTCGAAAGGAGATGATCCCCCGGAGTCGTTCACAGGAGCATTGAGTCCGGTGTTCCTGTTGGACAGAACCGTCAGGTATGTTCCGGAAGCAGAGATTTTGGTGAGGACCCCATACTTTACGGGAAGGGTAATGGCAAATTGCGTGAGCAACCCGTTGTACGACTTAGTGCTCGGGAACGTGCCGATGGTGCGAGGCGTGAACGATCCCGACCCAAATTGGAACCAGGTTGAAGAGATGAGACCAGCTAGGAGGTTAGTAACACAGACGTCGACAGGAGAAAGAGAGGAGGACAGCCGAGAAGGTATCGTCGAACAAGTTCAAGAGAGTTCTTTAGAACCATTGCGAACGGCCGCACCAAGCTTGGAGCCGCGCAGTAACGAGCCTATGCTCACTGCGAACACGATAGAGGCGGGAAGAAATAAAGATCTACTAAGACAACCGCGAACTGGACTGATAGTACCGCAGGTTTCACCACTAGAGGCAACAGCGGAAGAGATGCTCACGGAGCAGAGAAATGACAAAAGCCTCAAGAAATGTTTTCGTAACATCGGCAAGGTCACTTCTAAGCACGGAGAGAGAACGACGCTAAAGTTTTTTTTAAAGAACAATTTGCTTTACAGGAGTTGTACCTTCAGCTCGGGAAGGAAAACAAAGCAGCTGGTCCTCCCCGAGAAGTTCAGAAGAACTGTCATCACCATGGCCCATGATGGCATAATGTCGGGTCACCAGGGAATTAACAATACGATAGGCCTGGTCGCGGAAGAATTCTTCTGGCCAGGAATGCAAAGCGAGATTCGCCGATACGTGCGGTCATGCGACGTGTGCCAGCGGACTGTGCCCAAAGGAAGAGTGGGCAAAGCGCCCTTGGGCACAATGCCAACCATAGCGACGCCCTTCCAAAGGGTAGCCATCGATATCATTGGCCCTATTACGCCCAAGACAGATTCAGGAAAGCGGCACATACTGACCATGGTAGATGTAGCCACTAGATACCCGGACGCTGTGGCTTTGCGCACAATCGGGACCCCAGAAGTGGCAGAAGCCCTGATGGACATGTTTACGCGGTACGGCGTACCGGTAGAAATTCTCAGCGATCGAGGATCCAATTTTACGTCGGATCTTATGAAGGAGGTGAGCCGCTTGTTGTCGATGAGGCACCTCCTAACGACCCCTTACCATCCTATGAGCAACGGCCTTGTTGAAAGGTTCAACGGCACCATTAAGCAAATGCTCAGGCGAATGTGCCAAGAAAGACCTCGAGATTGGGACAGGTACTTACCAGCGCTACTTTTTGCCTACCGAGAGGTACCCCAATCTAGCTCAAGATTTTCTCCTTTTGAGCTATTGTATGGGAGGAGGGTACGAGGACCGTTGACCATCTTAAGAGAAGTATGGTCCAACGAGGCAATAACTCAAGAAATGAAGACCTCTTACGGATACGTCCTGGAGTTAAGAAATAAGCTCGAGGAGACGTGCGAGATGGCCCACCGCTGTCTTGAGGATGCCAAAGAAAAATACAAGGGCCATTACGACCAGAAGAGTGTCAAGCGAGAAATGAAAGCAGGAGACAAGGCGTTAATACTCCTCCCAAGTGGCAACAACAAAATGCTGATGCAGTGGAAGGGTCCATTCGAGGTCACGGCCAGAAGAAACGAGGTAGATTATGAGTTGGATATAGGAGGTAAGAAAAAAGTGTTCCATGTGAACATGTTGAAGAAGTATGAAGAAAGAGAAGAGCTCGAACAAGTCGCCCTAAGGTGCGGGTTGGCAGTGGAAGTCGACGGTGACGATGACGTCAGTGACGATGGAGACGGGGACGATGTCCCAACGCTGTCTCTGAAGAAACAGCAAGATGAGCAAGATGTAGTCATTGAGGCCACTTTGGACACGGAGAAAAGACGCCAAGTGTTAGACTTGATGGCTGACTACAGAGAGGTCTTCTCAGATCTACCAGGCAAGACTAACATGATCAAGTGCGACCTCAAGTTGACCACCCAAACACCAATACACATTAAACAGTACCCATTGCCGTTAAAAGTACATGAGATGGTGGAGGAAGAGATAACTGAGATGTTGCAAATGGGCGTTATCGAGAGATCAAATTCGCCGTATAACGCACCTATGGTGATGGTGAAAAAATCGGACGGGTCGAACCGGTTTTGCATAGATTTCCGGCGACTGAATCAAGTACTGGTGTCCGATGCAGAACCCATACCAAGGGTAGACGTCACTTTTGCGAAGGTGGGACGCAAGAAGTTCTTTTCTAAACTTGATTTAGTCAGAGGGTATTGGCAGATCCCTATGGATGAAGCGTCTAAAGAAAAGACCGCATTTTCATCATCGAGTGGGCTGTATCAATTTAGGTTCATGCCCTTCGGTCTGAAAACCGCAGCAGCAACTTTCACGAAGTTGATGCGGAAGCTGCTAGAGGGTATACCCGACGCATACCATTACATCGACGACGTGCTGGTGGCGACAGACTCGTGGCAAGAACACATCGACACACTGAGGGAAGTTCTGAGCAGGTTGCGCTCTGCCGGTCTAACGATAAAACCGAAAAAGTGTGAAATTGGATTTCACCAGATAAGCTTTTGGGACATCGTATAGGATTGGGATTAATTGCGCCGAAACAAGAGATCCTAACGAGAATACAGGACTCACCGAGACCAACTACGAAACGACAAGTAAGATCATTTCTCGGACTGACGGGATTTTACAGGGAATTTATACCCAACTATGCAGGGCTCGCAGCTCCCCTGACAAACCTGACAAAGAAGGGGCACGAAATGATGTGGAGTGGGAAGAGGAACATGAAGCAGCGTTCTCTCGCTTGAAGCAGTTGCTAGCTGAGCCACCCATCCTTATGGCTCCGGACTTGGGAAAGGAATTCACATTGCGGACTGACGCTTCAGACGCAAGCTTGGGAGCGGTGCTCCTACAAGAAAGAGACGGTGTGCTACATCCAGTTGCTTACGCCAGCCGAAAACTTAGCAGGGCGGAGAAGAACTTCGCAACAATAGAAAGGGAATGCTTAGCATTGGTTTGGGCGGTGGGAAGATTTACGATTTATTTGTACGGTAGAAACTTTCGGGTTCAGACAGATCATCAACCACTGGAGTTCATTAATAAGGCAAAGTACACGAACAGCCGTATCATGAGGTGGAGCATGAAGCTACAAGATTACAGCTTCCACGTGGAGTACATCAAAGGGAAAGATAATGTTGGCGCTGATTTCTTGAGTCGGATTTAGACGAGGGAGCAGGTTTAGATGATAATCACGGAGGAGTGTGTCCTAGTATTTTTTTTTGTTAACTTTTTGTTTACCGGGAGATGATTCAATACGAATTAAGGGACTGAGGATTGAAGAGTTCACAATCCTATATTCTGTTGTGAATAGGGTAATTGCAGGTCAAATTAAGTACCTTCGTTTTCGAGGTTGAGAAAGTCCTGCTGCGACACAAGTGCGGGTTGTGTTGAGAATTAGAATGGGGCTAGTACCGCACCGACGGTTTAGTACTGGGTTGTGCACGCGGGCGCTGGGCGTGATAAGCTGTGTGCTGTGAGTGAAGTGTCCAGATGTGCCGTGCACGTGACAGCTGCCGAACAATCGCCTGCGGAGAAAGGACAAGAAAATGGAAAAAGAAAAGCAAGAAAATTCATTGTATGAATTTCTGGAACGTCGGGGGCATTGTCACGATTGTGAAGGAGAAAGAAGAGGAATCAGGGAAGGGCGAGCTGTCTACAGGCTAGCCGAAGAGAAGGAAGAAGAGGATATAGAAGAGCAAAGGGTGCACTTGGAGAAGGACGTCCTTGGCTCTGCTCCGAGGCGAGTCCACCAGCCACTGGCCACGCTCCAGTGTAGCGAAGCCACCTCACCGATCTCCAAGACTCCAACCTAGCGACATCGTACCCCAGAGACGACCACGAGAAGCAGCTGACCCAGCTTCAGCAGTCCAAGGTCGTGAGTGACGATCGACATTCAGGGGACTGGGTCACGGGGGACCGATAGGGTTTAACTTTTGGATTTACTTTCTTGTACATAACAGTAGTGTGCTTTATGTTGTAAATATATGTTTTCTTATTCTACTTGCTCGACCTCTGCCTCCACTGATTCCGTGTACCGTACTGGTCGAACGCGACACCGTGATAACCCGCCAACCCGCCTAAACCGCCTAGGTGGTCGCGCCACCTATGCGATGCAACGCAAAGCACAGAGCTCTCCGTCTGCATCTCTCCGTGGTCGGAGCCTCCCCGTAGAGATTTCTCGTTTTTCTTTCATCTTTTGATCAAGGTAAGCTCATGTCCTGAAACTTTGGCATCTTGCTTAAACCGCTAGGGTTAGATTGTGGCAGAGTTTGAGCGTTCTGCGATGCATAGTTTTTTATGCGGGCCGAAAAGTAGGGTTTACTTTTCTCGATCAGACCCTGATACAATAGAAGAAAATTTAGTTGTGCGTGCAAAATCCCCCCCCTCCAAAAAAAAATTCAAAGAATGCAGATTTGTTTCAAGTTCTGTTCTATAACCAGGGGCGGATGCAGAATTTCTAGATGGGGGGGGGGGTCTGTTAGCGAGTGTACCATGTGTTTAGGTACCTCCCCCCCCCCGTTTCCATGCCCAAAATGTTTACACATGCAGAAATCAAGAGGGGAGCAAGGACATCCGGACACCCCCCACCTTTAATCCGCTCCCTGTCCATATCGGTCACAATATCTCCGAGTTCTCACATACAGCATCGCACCTCGGTGTGCCGTTTTCTTTTATTTTTATTTTCTACTTACCTGCACGTTGATGGAGAAGAACCCCTTCCGGTTCCTGAAGACCTCGCCATCAGGACCGCCAGGTCCCCTTGATTTTGACGTGGGTGCAGTCGATGCACCCACTCACGCCTGGGAAGTTTCCGATCTGGTAAAACTCCAGCATCCTTGATCGAAGTCCGCCGCGCTCTCGGGGAATTTGACCAGGCGGGGGAAGAGAGAGCAGCCAAGACCCGCGACACTCGCTCGATGACCCGGCAAACCGTCGCTTGCGAGACGAGGTCCCCCGTAGCCAGAGTTCCGGCTCCATAAAACCTCAGAGCAATCAGGAGCTGCAGCATCGGAGAGAGCGGCAAACCGGTCGCCTCCAGCGGCAGGGACTCGAGGAGGCTTACCACGGTCGTCTTTCCAAAGCGGTACCGCGTCAGGAATTCACGGTCGTTGAAATGTTCGAGTGGGTTGAGCCTGTCCCTGCAACGACGTCTAGGCAGGTCGACTGGTTCGTTGTCGCCTCGGCCGTCATGAAGGAGCTCATCCACGCGCAGGACGAAGTCAACGAAATCCGCGAACGACGCGTCGTCCGCCATGACTAAACTCCAACTCTCCAGTGCCGCTTCAAGGTAGCTGCAACGCAGACTCGAGATCTCGAGTAAATTTTATGAGTCAGTGGAGTTTCGAGTGGAGGTCCCCTCAAGTCGAGTTTCGAGTCGAGTCGAGTAAGAATACGGCGATAAGTTCTAGGACGTACTACACTATGACTGAAAATAAGCATTGTTTTGAACGGAAATGATTGAATATGAATGATTACGTTGCATTTCTATGCCGTGTAGTGTCCTAGCAAAACTCCACTCAACAGTACGGAGGCAGCGAGGCAGCCTCGGAGCAAAAACGGCGCGCGAACCCGCGGGCCGCGAACCAGTGGATGGCTTTGGATTGGCTTGCATTTTTCTGGGCTTGATTGGTTTCGTGTTCCAAGCTGTCGCACGAAACAAAAACATCGTTTGGTAGCTATGGTTAATACATAGAGTTATTACAATAAACGCTAGAGAGGCTCAGCTGGCGCTAGCATGAGTAGTATAGTAGAACGTAAAGAGTGGCCACTCGGGAAGTAGGTTTCACGGCAGCCGCCAGCTGGCGCCATATTTAGTACCGTTCATAAATTGTTCTATCTTAATTTAGAAGCTTTTAAAATTATTAGTAGCCCCGAAGGCTAGAGAAAAATATTCCAATGATTGCGACTTCCGCTTGGGCAAAACCGCCGCCATAACAGCAGCCTGGGTGCCTGGGTGTTGGGCTCGGCGGCTCGGGCAGTCTGCCCGGTCTGCCTGCTGTTCCTGTCGTCACGTGGATTTGTCGGTGTTCACTTGGTCGAAAAGGTGAGCCATTTCAAAACACTATTACGCGTGCACATGAGGAGTGTTTCACGGGTCTGTGGGGCGTCAGCGTCTTTCGGGCTTTTCTCTGTTCCATCAGGTTTCATAGCGTGAAATGCAGCGGGGCGTCTGACGCGGCAAACACGTTGCGCGTTGTCTTCAGCGACGCTGATTCCAGCTTTCACATCTCAAACGCGCGTGCATTTCATGCTCACTGGGACTCCGGAACCGGGGGGGCAGGGGGCGGTCGCCCCCCAACACTTTGACCCCCCCCCCACTCCCAAAAACGGCAGTACTTGCCCTCCACTCCCAAAATAGTTCCGGAGTCCCTGCATGCTCATTTAAACCGTCAGAGTTCTCTCTCGTAGTTTGTTTCTTTCCTGGCACTTACGCTGAAATGGAGCTGTACACACGGTTTCTGCGGGGACGAGAGACAGTGACGCCAAACAGACGTCCTGAGACGCTTCGCTCAATGTGTTGGGGTTTCATCCTACTCGCGAGGGTTTTCGTTCTTTGCGTGAGGTTTTGTCCTTATTAATGTTGAAAGTACATGCCGCAGCACCGTGCTTTTGATCTGGTCGAGAACAGCCAGCTCAGAGAAATTAAATCACAGGTGAGCAAGGCATTCGATCATCTCCGTAATTCGGAGCGCCCTGCGCGCTGGAGTATGCTGGAGTACCACAGTGAACCATAGTGAACCATATTATCATTAGGCGCCGAAGCATTGGTTTCACGTCGTTCGAGTTGGTGTATATTGACATATAGTTCATCTTTTTTATTTAAGGGCGCTGTTCGTGCACTGCGGTTTACCTCGTGATTTATACAGTACGAACTTGGCCTTGTGTTTTGTATATTAGTACAGTGTATTGTGTCATGACCAGCTCCCCTTTCCGCAGGCATATCGAATCTCCACGGCGCCGATTCTTGCAAATTTTCTTCCGCTAGCGCACGCGCGTCGAAGCGCCAGCTACGGTAGCTTCTGCTGCGTAGCGTGGTCGCGTAGCTGCGGAAAAACGTGCACGAAAGCCGGGAACAAAGTTGCATAGTCCTGTCTATTGGTCACGCAACTTGGGTGTCATTGGGCCTTTCTGGTCTTGTTCACAATTGCTGCTTTAGTTTTATGTGCAGCTTGTACATAGGCAAGAAGAGTCATATTGTTTGGACAAGAGCCGTGGGCTAGTCATGTTTTGAATTGCAATTTTATGTTGTCGGAACAATCTGCAGGTGTGGAATATACTAGGATTTGTTTTTGCAAGAGTGTTCCTTATGATAGAAGTGACATTGAATTTGTGGCAAGCAGATTGTTAAATAATGATTTGTTGTGCTAGGAGTCTTTTGTGCCTTAATAATTGATACTAGAAGTTTTTGTGCGCTAACAAGGCAGGCATTTTACACGGCGAGCTACTTAGGATAATTTGTTTGTGTGGGCTACACAAACAAATTGTGTGGACTTTGAAGACTATACCACTACCCTGTGTAGTGGACTATAGTCGGAAAGATCGGTACTTAACAGAGCGGTGCACACTGCACGCCGAGCTTTCCAGGTATAGTTTGTAATGACCAGGTTGCAGGCCAGCAGTCGACCAGTCTTTACTAGCGTCTGCAGAACCACTTGATGTGTGTTTTTTTTTCTAGTGTGTTCATGTTAGATGCTTCTTTATTGGTAAGGATCTTCGTATTGGGTCACCCGGTTTGGTGTCAGTTGTGAGCTTTTAGATGTTTCCTCCCTCAAACCTGTACAAAAAGGCTGATGAGGTTTTTCTGAAAAATATATTTTGTAACACGTCCTGAAACAATTAAGTGCGAAAATAATTTTCATGATCTTTTATTTCTGTTTTTATGTAAATAACTTCACTTTTTATGGTTATCTTCGTGGTACAGTACAAAATTTTAATATTTGTTAATTGCTGCCTTCTGTTGGTTGTCCTTTTTCCTGTTCCGTAGCGTAGTTTTTATATTTCATACTGGGATTGTACATGGTTACCGCGTTACCTGTCTGTCCTGAAATAGTAAATGAATATAAGCGTGCTTTTGAGTTGTTGAATACACAGCTTAAGCTGCCCAAGTAAATTCTAAATTAGCAACCGCATATCAAATTTAAAGTTGTAATTAAACTTGAGGAAGACACGAAAAGGATGGACAACCATAGTTGGAAGTTTGTAGAGGTGTCCGTCCTTCTCGGTTTCTTCCTCAAGTTTAATCCTCTTACCAATTGTTGTTTGTTTGTTTATTTTGGGGTGAAGAGAAAGGGGGGAACGCGCTCGTTCTATCCTTAAAATTGTAGTTAGTCACGAGAGCCCAGGTGGCGCAAGCTACCACACAATACAGTTGGAAGCACTAATACTAGTTGTCTATTCATTTGACTACTAGTATTCATGCAACTCTATCCATGTTGAAAAACGAAACCGAAAGCATCCAAACAGGAAGTCGAGAAAAATTTCACGGCGGCCGCTAGGAGCGCTAGTAGTCGAGTGGGCCGCTGGGGTCTATAGGAGTGGCCACTCTTTACGTTTTACTATATTACTCTATGGCGCTAGTGTGCTGTTGCATTTTGAAGCAGACAGCAAGCAGTCTAAATTTGACTTCCGGTAATGTATTCCTATGGGAAAAAGCGAGTGCATTTTCTCTCTGCGCTCGATTATAAGAGCAAATATAACGAATAATTTGTACGTACTAGGCACATTGGAACATTTCTCAGTCACGCAGACGAAATAAATGGTCAGTTACGGCGTTTTTCTTTCAAATTCATCGCATTGAAAACGGTGCTAAAACGGCTTCGTACGTGTATTTATGTGCACTGTCGGACACTGTTAGCGCGAACACGGCGTCGACGCTTTCCAATATGGGGGATATACGTGCCAAACAAACGAAGGACATGTAGAAAACCGAGAGAGACGGCAAGAACTACGCAGTAACACTGGATAAATAACTCCTTGTGCTTGCAGACGATCAAAATAAATTGAGAGTCACGTGATATAGTCAGATTTGCAATAAATAAGTACTGCGAAGATGCTTGTTCTGGGTTCAAATGGTTCGAAGCATCACCCGCACGCTCCAAATCTTTGCAAATAAGGGGAGCCAGAGAGCAGGGCCGGCCAGAGCAGAGGGGAGCGGAGAAGCAGACCGATAAGCGCGCAGGGCAGCGCAACCGTTCACACAGTTGCGTTGGGAGCTGGGGCCGGCTTGCACAGAACCAGCGTCTCAGCTGAGACTGGGTGGAAGAAAGCACTGCCGAAGCCAGCGCACGAGCTGAGCCTGGACTGAAGTTGCGTCTCAAGACGCTCGCGCGCCCCAGCCTTTGCAGTGCTTTCTTTCACCCAGTCTCAGCTGAGACGCCGTTCTCTACTTCGTTTCAGCTTGGGTCCAGACGCAGCCGATGCTACGAGCGCGAGCGTGTGGCCCTGAACAGTGCTTGCCTTGCACGAGCGCGCGTGCTTGGCAGGGACGCTGAAAGCCCAGAGCTCGCGCTTGTAGCATCGCCTGCGTCTGGACCCAAGCTGAAACGAAGTATAGCAAGCCGGCCCAGGTGCCCGATAAAAACTGCCCGACATGGGAAATAATAAAAAGACACACCTTTAGTAGCTCACGTGCTTTATTTTTTGCGTTCGAATGTTTCTTTAACCGATCGTAAATATGCGCACGACGGAGTCATTTTCATCCAATGACAGGACGGGCATATTAGCAATATATAAGCACCACCGAAATGCTAGCGAACCTGAACAAACACTACATTCCTTTCGATCGTTAGTTTGCTTAGAACCGTCAGCTCGTTTTCACATTCATTCCTTGAAACAGGGGTTTGGGCCTGAAATAGAGCGAAGTTTAACATCGCTCAGTGGTAAAGAAAAATGCTGTAACTAAAGCAATTACACTTTCCACAATACCAGCCCACGTAGCATCCAATGTCGTGCGAACATTCCCTGGGTGTTCTGAATGTTGAAGGAACGTTAAAACACCGTTCGGAACGTTCTAGGAACGTTCGTATGCGAACATTCCTTACAAGGTAAGCTGCTCAACATTCTAGGAACGTTTGTTGGCGAACATTCGTATGCACAATGTTCTAAGAACGTTCCCCTTCGAACATTCGTATGTGCAACATTCTTGGAACGTTCGCTTGCGAACATTCCTAGAATTTTCGCAGGTGAAGCCAACTTCACGGAGCTTCCACGCAACCTGTGGTCCGAAACACCATCCACTATATATGCCACTTTGTGCCAGAAATATGCAAATTAAGTGGAGTTTTTGGAAACTTAGCATAAGGGATCAGTTTTATCTTATACGAGTCTACTGAGGAATGTGATATAAGGTGTAGGAGAAAAGCAATGGTTTTCAAAACTTGATAATGAACTTGGCACTCACTGCGTATGTAGAGGGGCGGTTTTGAATAGACCCGATTTTTAGCATCTCGGGTTCAATACTTTGAAAAAGGTATGTCCCGCTTGAGTGTGGGATGGCGTAGGTATCTGTTCTTATGCTCCGAGTGAGTAGTCAGTTATCAATGCAGCACGTTTTGATGAGTAGGAGTAAACTGTCGTTATATCGACATGCTCAGGCTGGAGCGCTGGGAAAGTGGTTAGCTTGTGCTAGGCCTGCAGAAAATATATTTCGATTAAAAAATATCGATTGCCCTGTGAGGAGCATTATTACATCCTTATCTGTAGTACGGCTTATTGGGGCTGTAGCCTAAGCAATCCATAATTGTGGAATTTTTGTAAATATTCCTCAGAGAATGTTGCAGACATTCTTAGGATGTTCCGAGAACGTTCTTAGAACCTTGTTAGAATGTTGATTGAATGTTCTGTCGTTCTCAGAACATTTTAAGAATATCCCCTAGAAAACATTCCTCGACTGTAGCGATAAGCGCCTGCGCCACATTCTGACAACGTTGATAGAATGTTCCTACGTAAATTTGCAACATTCCAAGAATGTTGCAGAAGTTCTTTGGTTATTCTGAGAACGTTCTTAGAACCTTGTTAGGATGTTTCAATGTTGATTGAATGTCCTGGTAAAGTTCTATGTCGTTCTCAGAACGTTCTAAGAATATCCCTTTGAAAACATTCCCCGAATGTAGCGATAAGTGCCTGCGCCACATTCTAACAACGTTGATAGAATGTTCTTACGTAAATCTGCAACATTCCAAGAATGTTGCCTATGTTCTTTTGAACATTCCCGGAATGTTCTCAGAACGTTCTCGTGCTACTGAGAATAAAGGTACATACTATCCGTTACAACCGATATGACAAAAGTTATTCATGTTATTTTCCGGCCAGAGAGACAAAATTCACGCGCGTTTTCCCATAGGAATACACAGGAAGACTGGAAAAGTAGACTGCATGCTGTCTGCTTCAATTTGCAACCCGGAAGTCCCGTAAACACTAGCGCTCAGCTGAGCTCTCATAGCGCTTGTTGTAATAACTCTATGAGGTTAATAGGCCGACGTTTTTCTTCCATGCCTACAAAAAAAAAAAAAAAAAAATCTAATGGTGAAAATTAAAAGTTGCATTTTGGACAAAAACCTCGAGACTGAGGGGGCGAAAAAGGACAACACAACACAAAGTCTCAAACACAGCTGAAATTTATTAGATAGAGTACAGGTGCCCCGGAAAACCAGCTAAGGAATGAAAAACGGAGAGGATGTTTTCTCCGGACAAACAACATCGCCCTGAAACCAGCACAGTGCACAGCGCTCCTTGGTCGTGCAGCGCATGAGGATTGTTGTGCAGCGCGAAGTCTGTGCAACGTCGAGGACAAACCATAGAGTTATTATAATGCACGCTAGAGGTTCAACTGGCGCTAGTGTGCTGGACGCAGTGAAGCAGAACAGCAACCCACAGAGATCGCTACATACTAACTCTAGAGGAAAAGGTCCAGCCATTTTCATGCATTCTGGCTGCCGCAAGGCGGGCATGCAGGGCAGACCTCTCGGGGTCCCACACATGGTTACCAACTGCCTTCGATTGGCTGTGTTCCGAGATTTTGAGGCGCGAATGAAAAAAACATCCGACTCCAGCGTTTGTACAAAACGGTTCTGCGGTTTTGTTATCCGTCTGAGCGACTGCGCATGGAGGGAAGAAACCTGACCCTCGGGCCCGGCCGGCGCGCCGCGCTGTTTACTCGAACGCGCGCCGGAGAGACCAGAGATGGAGCGCGCTAAGGTGCCTCGACGTCTCCAGATAAAATACATGGCGGAGGCGGACGGAGGCAATATTGGTGGAGGCCGCAACTATATCATCAGAGCAGTTTCATGAACTTCAACAATCCACGAACTTACCGAGCTTTCTTTTTGCATAGCGCGCAGACGTACGGCCTCTCGTCAACACTAAACTAAACCAGATAACCGGCTCGCATGGCCAGCGCCGTTGGCCAGCCGGCCACCTTAGCTGGCCGCGCTGGCCAGCGGGCTGGCCGCGTCCCAGGAATACTGAAACCGCGCAACTACCTGATTTCCGAGATTTCGACAGAAGGGAAGTTAATGCAGCGTAATGAGTATACTTATTTTTATAAACCTTAGAATAGCTCAGAGTTTAGTTTCCAACGTTAAATTATCACTGTCTATTTAGCTGGGAGTTTTCAGTCTTCGCGATTACCATTGCGACTGTCTTCCCTCAGCTGGCAACATTGGTTTCTTTCTCCTCGTGTTCTGTCGTTCTCTTCGCGATTTTTCACTCGGGCCTCCAGATGTCAGCGCACAGAATTTGCCACTCCTCCTCACCCACCTTTACCCCCTGCAGCAACCAGTCCAAAATTGACTTCCGGTAATGCATTTCTATGGGAAAAAGTGAATGTATTTTCTCCCTGCGCTCGATCATAAGAGCAAGTATCCCAAATAATTCGTACGTACTAGGTAGCTTGGAACATTTCTCAGTCAGGCCGACAAAATAATTGGTCAGTTACGGCGTTTTTCTTTCAAATTCATCGCATTAAAAACGGTGCTAAAACGGCTTCGTTCGTGTATTTTTGTGCACTGTCGGACACTGTTAGCGCGAACACGACGTCGGCGCTTTTCAGCGTGGGGGATATATGTGTCAAACGAACGAAGAACATCTGGAAGTTAAGAAAGACGGCAAGAACTACGCAGTAACACTGGATCAGTAACTACACGTGCATGTAGGATCAAAATACATCGAAGGCCACGTAATCTATTCCGATTTTAAATAAGTACCGCATTATTCTTTCTGCAATGAGCGAAGCTGCTTGTTCTACGTTCAATATATCACCCGCACGCTCGAAATCTTTGAGAACAAGTGCCCGGTAAAAGCTGCCCGGCAGAGAAAACAATACGAAGAGACACCTTTCATAGCCCACGGACTTTATTCTCTACGTTTTGAATGTTTTTATCCGCTCATGTACGACGGGGTCATTTTCATATAGTGACAGGACTGGCATATTATCAATATATAAGCGTCACCGGAATGCTGACGAGCCTTGAACACACTCTATATTCCTTTCGATTGTAATTTTGCTTCGAATCGTCGCTTGTTTTTACACACCTGCTGCGGAACAAACGTTTGGGACTGAAATGTAGCGAAGTTAAACATCGTTCACTGATGAAGAAAAATGCGCTAACTAAAGCAATTACACTTTCACAGTGTTAATCAAGGTACATACTATTCGGTACGACCCAAATAACTAAAGTGTTCCGTGTTATGTTTCGGCGAAGAGGCAAAATGCACGCGCGTTTCCCCATAGGAATGCACAGGAGCACCGCAAAAGGAGGCTGGTTGCTGTCTGCTTCAATTTGCGTCACGGAAGTCGCATAGACACTAGCGCCAGTTGAACCTCTAGCGTACATTTTATTAACTCTATGGGACAAACTACGCCGCGCCGATGCACCGCGGCGAGCTCCACCTTGCGTCACTTCGCGTTTTGTTCATTTTTTCTTGCGTAGGTCAGCGCACGGTGCCCGTCTGCTGTCAATTTCTCTTATTTTTCTTACTCGCGGATTTGACGGTCCCACACAAATAAACATCGTGGACGTGATTGTCGATGGGGTCACGAAGCGGGTGACAATTCCACATGTATATGTTGGCCATCACTGTTGGTTCAAGAAAGAGAAACACCAGAAAATAGCCGTACCTCGCTGTCATCGGAACACCTCGCTACGCTTTCCACGAAGTTCGTACCTTTCAGGCGCTCCTTGCCACCGCAGCAATCGCCGGTAATCGCGACGATGGTAAGAAGCTCGTCGTCTCGCCGTCAGAAGAGCTGAGGAATTCATCTAGTGCAGCAGCGAGGCGTGTTCGTTTTTGCAAGATCGCCATCTCGATAGTCTGCGCGTCTGCTACTCCCGCCATCTTCTCGATTCCCGCTCCTGGCCGCAATGCCTGATGGGACTGCACCCCGGCGCACCGTCGATTTTCTCGGTGCGCGTTGGGGCAACGAAAAGCCGCACCGGGAGGGTGCGCTTCAACCTCGTTGGTGCGCTTCATTGATCGAGGACGTCCGGTGCGCACCGGTGCACTTGATCGAAGATGAAGGGGCGCAACTCGGTGCCCCGGTGCGCACCGGTGCGGATGATCGAGGATGCTATTACACGGATATAAAGGTGATCTCCAAACGATCAAATTTGTAGAAATCTTTTTAACTCCGTGTCCAAATTAAAAGACGACCTATTTAAACCATCATCAGCTTGTTTGCGCCCTAACTTTTTGTTCGTTAAAAATTGCATATATATATATATATAGGAAATAAACGTACCTCGAAGCTTTTCATGGAGTTTTATTGGTTTTATTAGATATAGGTCGACGTTTCGGCCTGAGCCAGACCTTCTTCGAGACTGGTACATGAGATGTCAGATTGACGCTCCTTGACTACGTCACGTGGTATTCCAAACATCTTGTTTCTCTCAAGAGTTGACGGCACCCCGGCCCTCAGCGTCCCCCCTGCTGTGCTCTACCGACACAGTAGAGCACTTGGTTATGAAGTGCACGGGGCTTCGTCCTGCCCTCCCTGAAGGGGTGACGGATTTGGCTGAGGCCCTGGGTTTCACTGGTGACGATGGAAGGACGGTAGAGAAAAGGATTACAGTAACAAAGAGACGATTAGAAGTTTGGTGGAAATTATCTAGGGAAAATTGAATGTTGGGCAACTAACTAGCACAGCTGGGAACAGGCGGGACAGAGGAAAATTGGGACTCCCTCCCGCGTGGCTCTGGCCCAAAGTCTCAACCCTGTCTTCCAGTGGGTCCGGTGCTGGGGTAACGCCGAAAAGGTTTGACCAGAGGAAAATTGGCGACTCCCTCGCCGGGGGGAAGAGGCAGGGGGTGATGTTTTTAGTTTTTTTGCCCGATCCCCGAAGGTCATCCTGGTGATAACCCACACTGCCTGGTGATAGTTAGGTTAGGTTAGGTTAGGTTAGGTTTTTTGTCTTTTTAGACTTAGGCTAGGTGGCGCAAGCTACCACAGATACAAAGGGTATAGCAATTAACATCCATCCATCCGGTTGAATCTGGTGAAAAGGTTGAAGGTTCGTCGAACCGGTTCGACCCAGTCGAACCCCCAAAGTTCGACCTAAAAATCTGGTTCGACAAAAGTTCGCGACACCCCTACCTACTAGAGAAGAGTGGGCTTGGATTCGATTCGACCTTTTGTACAGTAAGCTAGGCCAAAACATTCAGCAATCCTTACCGGGATTGATGTATGCGGATGATATCGTACTAAGGCTAACAACAGGATAGATTTGCAGGAATTAATGAGCATCTGTGGTAGGGAAGGGGAGGAATTAGGTTTAGAATTCAGTGGTGAAAAATCAGCAGTCATGATTTTTAACAATGATGAACTTGAGAGGCTGAAGATACAAAATATTACAGTGAAGAGAGCTAGTAAATACAAGTATCTGGGAGTATGGATATGTGATGGTGCAGAATATCTCATGAGATATTCTGCACCATCACACTTTACTACTTTATACTCTTTACTTTACTACTTTATATACTTTTCATGCTCACTGCAGTGAGCATGAAAAGTATATAATAGGTAAGGAGCAACAGAAATGCAGCTGTAATGAAAAATAGAGCATTTTGGAATTACAACAGGTATGAGGTGGTGAGAGAGATTGGGAAAGGGGTCATGGTGCCTGGTTTGACTTTTGGAAACGCAGTGCTATGCATGAAATCCGAAGTGCATGCAAGACTATAGAAATAAAACAGCGCGGAGTAGGTAGGCTCCATGGCTTTGGGGGCACATTGCAAAACGCCAAACCAGGGAGTGCAAGGAGACATGGGATGGGCGTCATTTGAGGGCAGGGAAGCTGCGAGCAAGATAGAATTTGAGGATCGGTTGAGGCAAATGGATGGGGAGCAATGGGCACGAAAGGTTTTCAGCTTTTTATACATGAGGAGTATAGACACAAAGTGGAGACAGTGCACTAGGAAATTAAGAGGAAAGTTTTTAGGCTATAGTGGGGTTACGGAAGAGCAGGGGTGCTATGTTGCGCTTTTGGACTCCCAGAGACTAGGGAGAAGGAAATGACGTAGGTGTGAATGAACGTATCTTAGCAGATGACGGTATCTTAGCAGATACCGTCATCAGCGACTCCACCAATCAACATCCAAAGAGCGTTGTTGACGTCACTTCCTTCTCCCTAGTCTCCTGGGAGCCCAAAAGCGCAACATAGGGCCCCAGGTCTCCGTTAAGAAGAAAGTTAAGGCCACAGAAAGAGATCGGTGGCTAGAGGGGATGCACACAAAGACGGCTCTGGAAAACTATAGATTAAACAAAACAGTTATTGCCAAAGAAAGCATTTATGACAATTCTAGGGGAAGCTCATTGTTGTTTGAGGCAAGGACAGGTGTTTTGCGAACCAGAACATACAGAGCGAAGTACCAGGAAATGGACACAGTGTGTGCTGCTTGTGGAGAGGAGGACGAGACGGCTGAGCACTTGATACTCTACTGTAAAGGGCTTCACCCTGTGCCTACCGAAGACAACATAGATTTAATAAAGTCATTGGGTTTTAGAGATAGCGAAGGAAAAGTGGATTTCAAGACAGTAGAGATTACCAAGCAAAGATTAAGTGAATGGTGGCAGAAAGCACGAGAAAACTAGGTATTTTCTTATTAACTGATGGCAAGGGGGTTTTATAGCCTCACTTTCTTTTCAGTGCGGAGTGTATATAGTTTTCACATTTAAATATTCTAAGCTTAAATGGTAAGACAAAATGGCTAGGTGGCGTAAGCTACCACCATCCAAAGGGGTCAGCTCTAGAGCCGTATATGTAGAGAGTTTGGCCATTCGTTGGGAAGTATAGGAGACAAATGCGGAGGCGCCATTGGCCGAAAGCGGGCTGGGCGTGTCCCAGGGCGTCTTCAGAAATTCGAATGTGACCAACCAGAAGCCGGAAATAATACCCTGGCGGTGGTCGCGAGAAACAAACCTGATAACTGCATTGGAGTAACTCTTGATGACTGAAAATATGGTACACGTGATGTTTCAATCACGCTCATCCAAAATGATGGTGGAAGAGTGCGACAAGCGGAACGATCGACATAATCCGTACGCCAAGCGCCGAGGGCCAGGAATCTGCCGTCCGAGCGGTCACACTCTGTCCGAGCAAAACAGAGTTGAGCGGCGCACACGTGCACCCTATTTTCAACCACGAAGAGTTACTACACTTCACTCTTACGCGCTTATTAAAACCATTTACGAACATAGACCTTTGATCAGAGCTGTTTCTTGCTACCACCGCTAGGGGATTCTTTTCGGCTTCTGGTTGGTCAAGAGAGCATGCCAAGCCCTCTTTCCGGAGTCTGACGCACGCCCTGGCTCTGCCCGCACCTCCCATTGACCAAACTCTCTACATATACGGCTCTGGGTCAGCTGTATTCATCCATCCATTCATCCAGCTTTGACAGCTTTGACCTTTAGCGAGAGGCGCGCAGTACCACTTCATTTCACCCATTTAAGCTGCTACATGCTATGGATCGATTAAGCGGCTCTCTGAGCGGCTCTGGAACACAAAGTGGGGCAGACTGACGAGTTCGGCCCGTTTGACTGTTGGGCAGTTTGGCTTTCATTTCTAAACCCGCTCAGCTTTTTGGCACAGTGGTTAGTTCGCTGTCGCAGCGCCCAGCTGTTATCGGCAGTTAGTGTGGTGCCCTCGTACCACACAGAGCATGTAGCCTACGGTCGGAAAGAGACGGTGTCGCGATGGTGCCATGGTATTGATGCCATCACGGTGGCTGGTCCGCTGGTCTTGGCGCACTAGAGCCACCCAAGTGACCTCGACAACGGAGCTGCCGCGCGACAGTGCCAGCCGTGCCCGCGGCTAACCGCATGGCCAGGTCGACGGCGGCGGCTCCCGACGCCAAGCATCCGCAGGACGACGAGGCCGATGTGTGCCTGGGCAACCTGGGAGCCGAGAACGAGCAGATTGTGACCAACGTGCTCTCCTACTTCAAGGAAGAGGCGACACGCAGCCGGCTCCTGTGCCCGCTGAAGAGGGTCTGCCGGCGCACGGCCCAGGCGACCGGCCTAAGCAAGAGCGCCGTCGTGGGCGCGCTGGGAGATCGGGGCCCGTCGCTCACGCCCGAGCTGGAGTCCGACGACGCCGCCGGGCTGCATAGGCTCGCCGGCGACGCGGCGGGCCTGTGCGCCCTGCGCCGACAGATCCTGTTCCACTGCGCCAACTACGGCAAGCCGCCCTCGTTGAGAGTGGTGTGCGACATGATACGCGAGCAGTGCAACGCAGCGTGCACGCGAAGCGCGGCCGTCACACTGCTGGATCGCCTGGGGTTCAGGCTCCGGAGGCTGCCCGGCAGCAACGCGAGGCTCCTGCTCGAGGACTCCCAGCAGGTGAGTGCGGAGGGCTTCAAATGTCTTCTGATGGCAGGACGTCTCTTTCCGACGCCTCCGGCGCCCGTTGCGACGTGGTTTGGCCACGGTTTGGCTGCTCGAAGGGTTATCGAATGAGCTTTGCTCCTGCCCATTTTGCCAGTCAGCATTCGGCGTCGAAAAAGCGGCCGCAGAGTTGATTTCGTCCGGTGCGGCTGCGTGCTGGGCCTTCCTCATGGCCACGCTCCCACGCGCCACGAAGTGACCATACGTCGCGCCTGTACCACTGGGGCGCATTTTGACCCACCCGGTCTACCCGTTCACGCCGCTTGGCGGCGACTGTCTGCGGTGGCTCATTACAAAAGGTTAACTCACCTGGCCCACCCGTACCTGACGCTTCGCGGCCGCCCGCGGAGGAGTCTCCACCTCAGACAGGCCAGCGACATTAATACCCTCGTGTCTTCCCATTACATGGTGTATGGCAGTGAGCAACAAGCGGGTGGTATGGCTGGGCGCGAGGTCGCGCCCGCTATGCCGGGATGAGTGCAGAGCGTAAAGCCGCCATGGTAGCGCGTACCTGGGCTGCGAGGGACAGAGCCTGACAGATTCGGGCACGTGAAAAGCGGGCAATAGCGGCTGGATGTTTTTGCGGCACCAAACACCCGCTCCAAGACGTATTGTGTCCAACGTGTCCTCATGCTTTGAGGAAGAAACAACGCACAATCGGCTTCTGTGCCTGCCCAAGAGCGTGACGCAGGGCACAGCGTTCTCGTGCTTCGAGCAAGAAGCGACACGCAGCCGGCGTTTGTGCCAGAGTCTGCCAACTCGAGGCACAGGCCGTGGGCCCGAGCAAGAGCAACGCCGTGGCCATACCAGGTGGTTGTGGCATCTGCTCCCTTCGCCGCCAGATCCTGTTCTACCACAGCAAGTATGGGGAGTCTAGTCGCTGCAGCGTTTGCGCTACTCTATACGAGAGCGTTACAATGCATCCTGCGCGAGGGCCGTGCCATGTCCCTGCTTGATGGGCAGGGGTTACAGCTCTGCAAGCTGCTGGGCAGTGGTGTGAGAATCCTGCTCGAGGACTCCCGCAGGTGAGCACACCCTCGGAGGGTTCGAACCGAGAGCTGTCACCCCTCGCTTGGGCGTCGAAAGAAACCGAAGCACCCACGATGTTCGCTGAAAGCCGCAACGTCCCTGCGGGCAGGGGTAAAAGGAAACTGTTCTGCGGAGAAAAACAAAAAGGGGGCATTGTTAGGGCGCATGCTCTGGCCTATTCCATACACCTGGGGTTGCCCGTGGACATATTCGGTGTTGGCAGACTAGCGCTGTTTCTTCGTATATTTGAGAAAAAATCCCAGCGACTTATATGAACACTTGGTGACCAGAACTGGTGCACTCGCCGCCTGCTGTCAGGTGTGGATGGTGTGGCACTATATAGCGCCAATGTTCCCGTAGGGAGCAGAGTAACGCCAACTGGTGCGCCCCACTCAGCTCCTATAGTCCGTTGCAGCTCAAGAAGGTAGGGTGAGGGTAAGACGGGCTGGGGAGGAGGAAGCCGACGGAACACTGAAGAATAGAGGGGGAAATCTCCTCCTCTCTTTAGCGTTCTGTCTGCTTCCTCCTCCCTGGCCCGTCTTACTCTCGCCCTAAGTTCTTGAGTTGCAATGGACTCTAGTGGCGAGTGCCAAACAGGTTACAACTCTTGCACGGTGGAAGAAAGTGGGGGTTTCGTAATATCTAGGTCTTTTATAGTGTTAAAACTGTTTTTAAAATATAGGTAGGTTAAGTACTCTAAAAGCATTTGCATCACTTTTTATGGTCTGAGCGAGCGAAGAAGTCTTCTTTTGAGACCAAATCACCTTACGGTAGCAGACGACACGGTGGGCTCTGTGGTGAGTAGGTGGCAGTTCTGGGGTTCTGCCGTCAACTTTTGTGGAGTTTCTCCAGTTTCCCTCTGTTGAGGTGAACCAAAGAAAACCGTGACAGAAGTACAAAGGCAGGTTTATTCGAAATCTCGGCGATCCTTTTTGTTAGTGCATGTTTTTTACTCTTTATTTCTAACAGAATCGTTGGTCGCTGGATAGCGACCAACAGTGGCCCCGTAGCTTGTACTACTGCCATCCAAGAAACCTTCAAGGATCCCAGGATTGAAGCAATTTTCCCAAATGTTGACGACTTAGAAGACTTTCTAATTTTGTGTAACACGGAGGTTCCCGATCAATCTAGCAAAAGCCTAAAGTATGTGATGAGATGATTCGAAGAAAGCTGCCTGGGACTTTCACCTTTGAACTTCCCATGGTCAAGACTATAAAATTCCTTGATCTGGCCCTAGAATTTAAGGTTGGACACGTATGCTGGAGGTACCGAGCCAGATCATGCAAAGGGTTCTTCCCATTCGACTCTGGACATTCAGAAAATGTGGAACAAAGGGGTTACTGCCACGGCTGTTGCATTCGCCCTTAAAAGTTGTGTCCTGATCGGGTCGAACGAAGCTTTGACACACAGACTAAAGGCAGCTGAATACTCAAATACATTATTGGTATAAAGTTGTGATGAGCAAGACTATGAAGCAAGAGCCTGGGAGCACTGACCAAACAAAAAGAAAACTTGCCAACCTATAGTGGCGGCACCCTGCATCCACGGCATCTCCCACGGATGAAAGCAGATTGCTGGCAGGCAAGTCATCCAGGTGGCGTGTTCTGCATCGAGTAAGGCTTGTTTTATGTGCCGCAAAGTAAACCGAGAGGCAAGCAACGAAGGAGGAGTGTGTAGAACCGCTCCGCAGACAAAATATTCCGCACGTGAGAAAGGAGTTGTGTATAGCATTCCATTAACATGCGGCAGATGCTTTAGAGGACTAACTGGCTGTCGCATCAATGAAAGGACACGAGAACATGCTGCTTCAGTGAAAAACATAGCAGCAGGAAGACACCTACCAGTTTGTTGTCAAGAGTGCCAATGCACTGCAAAGTTGCGCCAGATCAACATCATTGGAAAAAACGATGACCAGCTTATGTGCAAATTAATGGAGGTGCTGGCCATTCGAGGAAAGGTTGACGTTTGCGTCGTTAAAGGGGTACTCCGGCATTTTCTTCATAGTCCCCGATTTTCCTAGAAACTTACTAAACACGCCAACAAACCTCGCTGAAAATGTAACCCAAATATTTGGCCAAAATAACTTTTTTTCGTGTAGTTATAGAATTTACAATTTTTGTCCTCATTGTGTTTTTCAAAGTGAAAAGCTCTACTGGCAACATTGAAAAAGTGACGTCATGGCAAGCAGGGGTTCACCCTTTGGGCTGTAGACTTTGTGCCCAACTGATTACAAACAGTTTCATGGTGTCAAATGAATGCTTTGGAAGGTCGCTCCAGCTCCCGCGCAGCAGCACAAAACAAATGCTCGGCATAGTTCAGTTTTAGACAGCCTGTCGAACCCCAAGCCTGCCATCCCATGACATGGGCAGCACGGGTGCACCGGGATCATCGATGTCCGCGTTACGCCCCGCCATTTCGAAGCAACCGAAATGCATGAGAAAGGCCTTTTCCTTTCGGTTATTATACAAACTGTGTGGATTGCAGGCTGCAGCGCGGGTGGGCTTCCTGCGCAAGTTGCGTGAGTTCCGGACGGAGGGCCGGGAGGTGGTGTACCTGGCGAGCAGGCAGCTGCCCCAGCGGGGTGCCGGGGGGCCTGCTGCTGGTGCATGCGGGCCACCTGGCCCAGCTGCTGCCCCTGCGGGACATGCTGCGGGCGCACGGGCCCCCGGGGCGGCCGTGTCCCAGGAGGACCTGCGCTGCTGGCTCGTGCGCAAGCTCGGCCCTTCCTGCCCAAGGAGAGCGCGGTCGTTGCCTTCCAGGTCTGCCTCCTCCTGCCGCGAGGGCTCTAACCGCGTGGACGTCCGGCACGGGACGTTCCCTGACCACGTCGTGTCGTGCGACACGCGACATTAATGCCATACCATAATGCCTTAATACTGGCTTCTGCAAATCTTGCGAATTATAAAGTTGCCAAGATTTAGAGGCGGTCGCATCTGTATCCTATCTAGAGTCCCTTATTTCCGTCCTTTAAAATTGGAGAAAAATTGAGGTTGCGAGAACAAAGGAGGAAACACCAGCACCATCCATTGTACGCCCAATACGAATTATGAAAACACGTTCAAAACCTCGAGTCCTCTTTATTTGGTACTCCCTCGCGAGAAGTCTTTCATTTTTGTTTACCTCCGCCAGTGGGGGCACGTTGCAGTAGTAACTATGCTCCGCGAATTGCAAGTCTTTCTTGGGCACCTCCAGCAAGTTACACCAGCAGAGAAAACAATGCAATTTTGTGAGAGTCGAAAACACTCCTTCAGGGTGGAATGACGTACAACTGTACGTCGTGCATTTAAAAAAAAAAGAAAAAGAAGTGAAAAATAGAACTTGGTGAATGCTGATTAACAACATATCCGTGGCAGTAAAATTTACAAAATAAAACTGCGGTCTGTTTTTGTTATGGACTGCAACATTCTAAGAAATTAGATGCATCATTGGTCTCATTTTTTTTTTTTAACTTTTAGTTTTAAGGGAACTTACTTCGTGCTTGGGTATCGGGAAAGGGTTGATGAATCACGCTGATTAGGTCTAACTGGGCAGGGCCGTAAGTGTAATTTTTGGGTTTGGTTCATACCTCTAAGTAGGCCCAAACTGTTTGTGGATGCAGTCAATACAGTTTAAATTAACACAATGTTAACTTTAGCAGTGGAATGAAAGCTTGGGAATAATGTTAGTGAGTTCAGCACTTTATATCATCATAAATGTTTACATGTAGGATTCATTTATGCCCAGCTTTGTAATTCAAATGCTTTGTAAATGATACTAAGAAGGGGTTACACAGAAGTGGAAAGGCAAAGATGTACTGTATTTTTTTTGGCAGACCAACACATGAATCTTGACAGTTTTTGCAGTAGCATGAATAAGAAGAATAGGGTTGTGCTCCAAAAGTGTCTTTGCTGCTCCAAAATAAACTTTTGGCAGCTTCAATGGGTGCTTCAATATTACTCGAACCCATCACATCACTGGTTCTGTCTTCACCGTGTATTTATCAGGGTCGGTGGACATTAGGTGAGGGGATAATTGCCGCAGTAAGTTGACTAATTAACTGAAATTTGTTAATTATATTTTAGTTCTTGATTTTAAGGGTTATGCTGCAACTGCAATATTGATGGCAATTGCTATTACAGGCCAGACCAATTTAAAAATTTTGCGAAAAGGTAATGGTTTTTTTTAGATATTAATCGAATAACTTTTTCTTTCCTTTGCTCGATTTAAAAATTGCATTCTAAAGGAGTGTTGCAAACCCTGCCCACAATGACGCTTGGAAGAGTGATGTAGTGGTTTCACTCGTGTCGTCACTGTCTTGGCAGCGCGTCCTCAGTGGGTGCGCCGACG
Source organism: Ixodes ricinus (assembly GCA_037355805.1). Classification (NCBI taxonomy): domain Eukaryota; kingdom Metazoa; phylum Arthropoda; class Arachnida; order Ixodida; family Ixodidae; genus Ixodes; species Ixodes ricinus. The sequence goes on from JAZHYW010005772.1 coordinate 79,162, forward strand.
ACAAGTGACGACGGGACTGAATAGCTACGTCACTCTTCCAAGCGTCATTGTGGGCAGGGCTTGCAATACTCTGTGTAAAGAAAAAAATTTTAAATCGTGCTAAGAAATGCGGAAGATGATGGTTAGTATCTATAAACCCATTACCTTTTCGCAAATTCTTTAAATTGGTCTGGCCTCTAACAGTAATTGCTGTCAATACTGAAATTTCAACATGATCCCTAGAACCAATATTTAAAAAGTTAATTAGCTGATTCAAGTTAATCAGTCAACTTACCATGACGATTACTGTAAATGACTTAATTTTCGCGGGCTCAAATTTTCGCGTATCGGGCCAAAGCTGAAAGTTTGAAAATATTCGCGGGTTCTATTTTTCGCGAATCGAGTGTAGCTTCCGTAGCGTTCACATATTGCCCGAATTGTTCGCGGGACGTATTTTTCGCGTTTGTAGGCGATTCGCGAAATTCGCGAAAATTAGGTCCTCGAGAAAATTTAGTCGTTTACAGTATTCCCTCGTGTAATATCCTCCAAGCCTGATAAATACACAATGAGAACAGAGTCTAAGTTTTTTAAAATTCCGTCGGAATTAAAATGAAACTCCCTCTATGTCCCATGGACGAGACATCACCGAGGGCTCGGTTAGTGCCTGGAGCCCAGCTTTGTTGACTGCCGCAAATCTTTGGCAGGGATGGTGCTACGACGCGCCTGCTATCACACTTGGCTCGACTTAGCCACTTGGCTGGCTTGGCATGCACTGCACTCGATCACTCTTTTTCCGACCATACAAAGAGTAGGTAAAAGCGACGAAGCATGCACAGCTGCAATTTAAGCTCGGTCAACATACTAGTCCTGAGGTTTTTCGTGCCTCCAGAGTTAGTGGACTTTTGCGGCGTGCAGAAAATACTTTGAATGAATCAGACCTGCAAGTTAAACTTGTAATTACCGAATGTTTTTTCCTTATTTGCTCGTACGTATGATTGCCAAGACCGCACCTCTGCTTCGAAGTAACCAGCAGTCGTAATAATGAAACTGAATTACCGACATAAAGAAGAAGAAAGTTGGGCGAGCTATCAAATAATGACCGCTTTGAGGCAAAACAAATGCGCCTGTCCCGTTTTCTTTTTCTGCCGCTCTTTCTCCTTTCTTTGGGAATGTTAGGATTTTCCACGCTCTGGTGTTGTCTTCACCCCCTGATGGTGTTACTAAACTCACCTTACATCCGACCGCAACGGACGTCCCGGTCAATCTGGCTCTGTGAACTACGCTTTCCACGCGTCGGGTTGTTCCCTCTCCAAGTATGGTGGATTGGATTGGCTCCGAGGACCGATGGCATCCGCTGCGACCGGAGTATAGCTCGAATGAGGCGCCTCGACGTCCTCTTTGGGGTGATGCCATTCTTTGTATGCCCGATGGCATGCACTCGCAGGGAAAAAACAAATAGCTTTGTCGGCAACGAAAGTGCCGCAGCTGCTTTAAAAATTGGGGTTCCGCCGGACTCCCATACTGCTACGCCGTTGCTATCTGCATGTGCCGCAATCTGCTACGAGATTGCGGTACAAGTGGACGAGAACGCCGAAGAAGGAATCGCGAAGCAAGAATCGTGAAGCTAACCACTTTTCTTAAGCATCTTTCGGCGAATAACGTTGCGGCCGACAAGACGGTGGCAGCAGTGGATGAGAGCGCCGTAGAACGAGGCGAGGTGACGGTGAGCCCCGCATTTGTAGAGCTGTGGGCGACCATTGCGTCGCAGGTGCCCTTCTACCGAGTGCTGGCGGAAGGGGCGGCGGCTTCTGGCTGGACAAGGTGCTGGAGGAGCAGGGCCACGCCGTGCTGCGGCCCCCGCCACAGCTGCTGGACCTGAACCCCATGGAGAACGTCTGGTGTGTCCCCTCTGCTAGTTTAGGGGCGACAGATCCGTAGAGTAAACGAATGGACCCGTTCTTAGAGGCTGTCCTGAGGATTACCCCATTGGCCGGCATTTAAAGGCTCTCGCGGCCACTACGACCTCTGGCGACCTCTCGCGGCAGGAGAACACCATCTGCCCGTGGTGCACTCGCCATTTCTCTATCTTTTTCTTTCCTTTTGCTCGTCCTTCTTTTATCCTTGGCTCGTAAAACTTTCGACGACGTCATAACCTTTCCTCCTAGACGGTACATACATCTAGATGGTGTGCGCATTTGATCTCGCAAATACTGGAAAACCCTGGCCCTAGTAAAATGCAGTTTCACCCCGTAGATGGCACTGGCGTGCTGACATGTCCTCGCATTTCGGGAGGTCGTGAGGCACGCGTTCGTAGGCGGTTGCAAACGTGCGAACCGGCCCCAAGTCTCGTTATTAAAGCGACGGTTCTTAGTGGGAATTTCTTCAAAAAATTGCGCGGTTGTCCTTTGGAAAAACTCTTGGCACCGTCGTCGATCGCACGATTGCGCCTGACCGCTGTCGCCGAGTTTAAAAGAAGAAAAAAATTGCAATAAAGTGGAGATTTGGGCCAGTTGGTTTGTTGCAAACGAAAAAACAGTGCCGAAAAACACAGAAACACTGGTGAAGGGAAACGGGACAAGGCACACTCTCAACTGAAGTTCAAACTCATCTGTAGATAAGGACAAGGATGTGTCACTTATACAATTCTTCTCCCTGGTCCTAATTTCAAATGCCTCGTCTAATACTTGCGACACCTTATCTTTGGGGTGCACGAGCATCTGTTACGATCGATTCCAAGATGCCCCGAAGGCATCGTTCTTGTAGAGGCTGCGCGCTCACAGATGGGATTATTTACGCACTTGCCCGTCTGATAATGTGGATGCTTGGGCTAGTTGGTAATTCATGCTTGGATGGAACAGCGCGGATGAACAGTCACACTCACAGGCACTCAAGAAGGAAACAGACTCACAGCGCTGATTAACAACTCAGTTCTATATTTCTTCTTCCTCAATTCTTCAACTTCGTCTCCTTCGCCATTAATGAGAACTTTTTAAATTTTTACAGCCAGAGACCAAATAGCCTATAAACATTAATAAATGACTACTAATTAAATAAATAAAAGACAACTAAAAAAATAATATTGCAAAATTAAAAAATAAAAATTAAATTTAAAAATTCAAAAGATTTAATTAAAGTAAAATTAATAGAAATTAAACGAGAATTCCTCATCACTATTGGTGATTTGATGTTATATCGAGATAATCCAATTCTTTCTTTGACAAAGCTAAGGACGGGACACTAACACATTGTTTGTCCAACCTGGCTATCTTTTCAGCTTCGATAATCTCTCGTGTCAGCTGATTACCACTTCTGGCAATAGCAGTGCAGCTACTCAGGTCCACTGAACACCCGCAATCCCGGCAATGGATGCCTAGATTCCCTGATATTACTCTGTTTATGTTATAGTAATGTTCACGTAACCGGTCATTGAGACACCTCCTGGTCTGTCCGACATACCGTTTTCCGCATGAGAGGGGAATTGCGTAAACCACCCCTTCCGAGCATGGAACAAAACGGGATGACATCGTGGGCCGCCTGGCCCACGTATGCCGTCCCGCACGTCATAGGGATTTCGTAGATGACTCGAATAGCGCATTCGACGTAGTTTTTTCGGTGTTTAGTAGTGCACGGATCTGAAGATGGCTGTGGGGAACTTCTCTGGTGACAAAGTTGCGCCATCCTACCGGGCGCTGAAAAAACTACCGGAGCCTCGTAGTGCTGGGCAACCTTTTTAGGTTGTGCGTGTCATTGTGCATTTATGGAATGACAATAGGCCTTGAAATCGGTCTATCGCCGTTTGATTTCTGATTACCTTTAATCTTTTTTATTAAGCTTTCTGCCACCTCATCCAAAGATCTTAGCAGAAAACCATCCTTCTGCAGGTGCTCTATCTGCAGGTGCGTGGAAGGGAGGAAGACGTGCCATTGCTCTCTTTTTCCTTCTTAATTCTTAAAGCGTGGAGCGAGCCACCTCCACCTAAATTCCGTCTGGCAAACAAATGTTGCGCTTAGTAAAGTATATCTTTTCCCGGCCCTCAAAAAAAATGTGTTTTAATTTTAAAAGAAGGGTGGTGCCAAAGTGGCAAGGAGTGCGGCTCTTCCTGCCCGGCAGGTGCACCCTGCACGAGCAGCTGGGGGATGTGGGGGCGGGGCGGGGGCCCTGTCCCTGCTGGCGGAGCTGGCCGGGTCGGCCTCCCTGCACCTGGCCCTCATGCGCACCTGGACCCAGAGCCTGGCAGACGTGCAGGAGGCCGAGGACGCCCTGCTCGAGTGCAGCCTCGAGGTGGACTCCAAGGTACCCGCGCTCCCTCCACGCATTTGCCTAGCCCCCGAGGTGTCTCTGTCTGGCGCGCTTACCGTGTCTCCAAAAGCGCCTGGCGACGTCGTAGAGTTGTGGGTCGTTCTCCAATGTCCACGGAAGCTTTGGCAGCCAGAAGTTGGGACAATGGCAACAGCCAGGTTCGCTCGTGCTTTTCGCCAGCATTTCTACGACCAATCCCCGGGGTGGCGACATCCGACAGCGTGGGCTTCCCTCGACGTCATTTGTCGCCACTTGGAAACCACTCTTGATGGCGGAACAGGATGCTAAACAAACTCCCGGAAGACACATTCCAGGCAGAGTAATGGCAGGCAACAAATTTCTATTTGGAGTGTGCAAAGTGAAAGATTCATTCGTTCGCTAATCGCCGCTTTACACTCGACGTCTGCCACGGTCAATCACGCTGTTACGAAGAAATTGTTTCTTTGTTACGGGTGCTCTTAGTTTTTAAGTATTCTCACTCGGCCTATAGACCTTTGCATTTCTGTAGTTGCCCGAACGGCGGCTGAGGTGCTGGCACACTCGCCGCCATTGGGTTGCTTCAGTTTGGTTGGTTTCAACGTGCAAGCGATTGTGTCGCTGTTTCGGTCAGTTTTCACTCCATTTTGCGATACAAATTCCTTCCTCGTAGTGCGCAACAAACGAAACTATGGCACCGAGCCACTTCGAGAACCACGAAGTGGTTTAGAGCCTAAATTGCAAGTTTTTTTACAAACACCACATGCGTCCGATTACATTGTTCATTAATTTCGGCTAGCGGTGAAGCAACGGAGCTGGTGCATGGGGAGGATTACCTTCGTCCATGGCCGTACCCGCCAACACTAGTTTCCATAAAACGAAACTGTCTGCTGCCAATAAGGAGGACAAGCTCCACCTACGGCTCATTGCCTCCCACCACACTTTGGCCGAGTGGTACGGAAGGGTCGTGCTCAGAGAGTCTACTGCTCATCTTATATTATTGCTGCGCATGAGTGCATAGTGAAGGTCGACAACATAAAAAACAATGTTCCCAGTGCAGTGTAGGGAAGTACTCTAAGCGCATTGTAGTACTGCCTCAAGTAGGTTGAGAAAACTTGTACTTTACTTCGAGTACATTCTCCGAATATGTACTTCGGTCAAGAGCGGCACACGATTCAGTGTTCCAAATGTTTAGTGCGGTGGAGTTCGATACAAACGCACATGGCCTATACCTCTACGTGAAATTTTTGAGGGGATGTTTTGGTTGTTGGAAATGGGCAATATTTCTAAATACCCAGGTTTAATATATTTGGCCTCGACTGCACCATATTTTCGGGTCTATAATTTGTAGGGGTGTGCGAATATTCGCCAGTTTCGAATAACGAATCAATATTACCCTATTCGATTCGTTGATCGAATCGAATAATAATTTTCAAAAGTTTCGAATATTTTCCGAATAATTTCCGAATAGTCGTTACGGTGTCGCGGCACGAGATTCCCTTCATAGGCGTCCACAACGCGCCGGCACGCCTGCCATACGTGCCCGCAAGGTGGCAATACGTACTCTCTTCTCCTAGACAATGACTGTCATTATCCCGGCAGCAGTAGTTGCTCTCTATACGTACGTTTCTGTTGCCTCCATTAGGGACCACTGTGTTAAGTATAACCCACATGTAAGCGATTTGCCGAGAGACGTGACAGGCGACGTCAACCCGCTTTGCTGTCGCTCGGTCAGTCGCGCGGTGAGGCAAGCCGCATGAAAGTGGCGTGAGCAAGCGACCAAGGCGATGAGGACGTTTTCTAGAAATCCAAACACCGATCGACGCAACGAGCGACACTGAGAAATCTCCGTCGCTCGCTGCTGACTCTCGTCGCTGTCGCTCGTCTCGTTACTCGCTTACATGCGGTTCAGCCTTTAGGTACCGCTTTCGCGCGAGACTGCTCGTGCAGGCTTTTGGAAGGCGTGTCGTGGAGACGTTTCAGAACTGGTTGCAACGGTACCGCCGCTCTGTAGAAGCGGGAAGTTTGAAGAGAAAGTGCAGTAGAGTGTTGAAGTTTTCCGGCCGCTCCCATGCAACCAATTGAAGAAGCCACAACAGCTGCTTGTGTCGAGTCTTTCCCAACAGTTTCCATGGTTGTTCCACTTGTTCAGTGTGTGAAGATGTTGCTTTTTGAGGGCGCAAGTGGAACAAAACAATGTGTTTTCTCAAAATTTTCTCAGATCAGTGAAAGCAAGGTTCCTGGACGTAAGCACACAGGCACATCTCGCTCTTGCCACTTTCCTTGATCCTCTATTCAAGGATATCTGCTACAACAAGGAATAAAAAGAGAATGTGGAGTTCCTAATAAGTACAATGCTCCAGGATGTGCCAGGCTAAAGCGAACTGTGATTTTATGTTCAGCATCCGCGTGAACCGTGATATTATGTTCAGCATCCGCGTGAACCTTGATATTATGTTTAGCATTCTAATATTTTCGTAGCTTTTGTCTTTATTTAATTATATATTGTTGAACTCTAGTCATTATCGTCTAGTCGCGTTTTACAATAATTTTAAGAAACATTTTAGAATAATGAAAATAGTTCTATAATCTCTTTCCTCTACTTACTATTCAGAAACTATTAGAAAATTATTCGATTCGTATTCGATTCGGTGCCACAATTATTCGATTCGTATTCGATTCGGTTTCAAGAATCACTATTCGCACACCCCTAATAATTTGCAGAGGCAAGTTCGGGGGAAAAATAAGTTTTTCTTAGATTGTACGTGCCCGAGGCATAGTTTGCACCCAGCGCCTAGTCAGCATATAAGGAATTATTGAACACTGCACACCTTGATGTATCCCCACTTTATTAGATTACGTAAGAGCTTGTGTCGTACATAAATTATTATTAGCATAATCTGTCATTCACAAGCTCCGCCACACCTCGTCACTATGAACAATGCTGGAAAATCCTTGTATTGTGTGCACCTGTCTGCAAACAATAGTCCAGAAAATATGGCGAACTAGTTGAAAGCAGCACTCGTTTGTTTGCACTCCCCGAAGTTTCCCGTCTCGCATGCAGCTGGAAACCCTCCTGCTGACGGAAAAAGTCCCGGGCACCGAGTCGGACGACGCCAGCGACATGGACACGGACTGCGACGAGCCCGAAGCGCCACCCGCCAACCGCGACGTTCCCGCCACGGCGTCGCCTCCCGCCGATCTGACGGACGAGCACCCCCCGCAAGAGGGTGCCACCGTCCCTTCGGAAGAGCCAGCCGCCGATCCGCAGAGGACCGCGGAGGCGGCGTCCCCACCGGTCGAGGTTCCACCGCCCAACGACACTCTGGCGAGGCTCGAAGACTTTGCCTGGATCCACTCGCACGTGGACCCCTCCGTGTGGAGCGACGTCACGCAACTCGTCCCGGAAGTGCGAGAGTTTCCCGGATTGACTCAGTGACTCGGGCAATCTGCTCACAAGGAAGCGGCAACGGCGGGGTGCGCGAGTTTTCTCAATGCTTGGTGATACGAGTAATTATCTCGAGATGAAGCAGCTATGACAAATCGCACCATTTTCTCCGATACTTCGGCGATGCGAGCGATTCTGTCGAGACGAACCGGCTAATGGCGCCACAATTTTGTTTTCTGTCGTGCCAGTTTGTATCGAATGCCATTTTAGTGGCACGCTTGGTCGTGATCGGGAATCCGGTGGAGAGATGACCCGGATGTTATTGAAAAATGATTGTCCCATATACTCGCGACAATTTGCTAACTCTCTACAAACGGGCTTCTCTGGCACTGTCGTTTAACATTTGGTGTCGACGTGCAACTACAGCCAAAGAAGGCTGACCTACAATACTGAGCAAAATTTTTTATATCAACGACTGCTGACAGAGAGTTTTTAAACACGTCTGTCGTTTCTCTAACCACATTGGTGCGTAGCAGCGAAGCACATTTGCACCGATGTGAAGTGGTGATGCTCGATGCCAGAGCGCCGGTGTAAAGCAGTGAAGCACGGTGCGAGGAACCCGAGAATTCTGAAGACATTCATAATTTTTGAATATTAGAAGAAGTCAAATGGTTCAAACAGTAAAAGTGTGCCGTCAGTTGAATCGAACAGCAATCACTGTTAGCGAATAACACCAAGTTTTGAACATTTACGCGCCTCTTCAAAACTGTCATCCGAATCTGTCAAATGTCAGGCCAACTGGTATGGTGCTGCGACTTTTATGCGGGACTGTTACCTCAACAGGATCATTCACCGGGCTCTTTCCGTTAATTACGGCGATTGGCTATACACCCACCTGTCAGGAAACGGTGTAAAAATCATGCGAGTGATCTCGTCATCAAAAACTGCAAAAGATCTATTTCATGCTTGTCTCACGATGAGACACTCCAGAGATTCCATAACTGGACGATGCAACGGAGCGATGCCCTTTGACAAAGTAGTCTTCCATCGTTGCTTCCACCTCTTGAAGTGCACGCTTCTGACGAGGCTGTGTGGAGTGAGTGTGGCGGCCTGTGCTACCATACGTTTCCCGTACAACAAACGTCCATACACTTTCAAAGCTCTGCATTTATTGTCTGCGCCCGGAACTAGAGAAGAGTATCGTGGAGAGTCGAAAATTCTGGCAGCTCTTCAGAGCTGCGCGAAAACGAGGTTGTAGTGCTAGGTTTTCTATGCCTGGGGGCACAAGTCGGAGAAGAATCCAGATGAGGCAGTTGTGCCTGGCTTGCGCCTTTCTATGCGACATAGAAAATCCATTACCCGTATTATGTTTCACGATAACTTGGCCAACTGTGGAGGTTATGGCCTCCACAACCCAATAAGAGCGTCGAAGCGAGGCACGCGACACCAAATCACGGGCCTTGCTGTCGCCGTGCCATTGCGCCGAGGAATCGGCTGTCGTCTGCTCAAAACCAACCAACTCCGGATGAGCGAGCTCTTCAATAACAGTTCACGAGACAACCTGGAGCCACTACATAAGCTACGCTTCGGCGTAATGACATTTCAGCCGTCTTGGGGCTTAAAATCGTGGTTGCCAGTTATCTGAACCTGCATCTGGAATGGCAGGAAATGCTTTTTCGTCCTCCAGAAATGTTAAAAAACAGTTTGCAACAGACCAAAAGAATATCACCCGAGCTTCCTAACATTGCACCTAAAGCAGAGGAAGTCACATTTTTTAATTGTGACGATCGACAGGCGTCCGTTCTGCACTAAGCACCGAGATGGCGGCATCCACTAGCACAGTGACATTCTAGGCATAGAGTTATTATAATGTATGCTATAGGTTCAACTGGTGCTAGTGTGCTGCAGCCAATTGAAGCAGACAGCAACCAGTCGCTTGATTATAAGAGCAAATATCACGAATAATTCGTACCTACTAGGCAGTTTGGAACATTTTTCGGTCACGCAGATGAAATAATTGGCCAGTTACGGCTTTCTTATTCTGAATTCGTGGCATTAAAAACTGTGCTAAAACCGCTTCGTACGTGTATTTATGTGCACTGTCGGGCACTGTTAGGTGAACACAACGTCGGCGCTTTCCAGCATGGGGGGTACACGTGCCAAATGAACGAAGGACATGTGGAAAACCAAGGGACATGGCAAGAACTACGCAGCAACACTGGATAAGTAACTCCTTGTGCTTGCAGACGATCAAAACAAATTGAAAGCAACGTAATATATTTCAATTTGCAAAAAACAAGTACCGCTTTATTCTTTGCGCTCATGAATATGTGCGGAGATCCTTGTTCTGCATTCAAAACATTGCCACACGCTCAAAATCTTTGAAAATAGGGTAAAGCTAGAGAACAGGAGCCCAATAAAAGCTGCCCGGCATAGGAAATAATAAAAAGAGAAACCTTTCATAGCCCACATACTTTTTTTAAAAATTTTTGTAAAGATGCACGACGTAGTCATTTTCATATAGTGACAGGACGGGCTTATTAGAAATATAAAAGCGCCACCGGAACGCTGGCGAACCTTGAACATACTCTACATTCCTTTCTATTGTGATTTTGCTTAGAATCATAGCTTGTTTTTACACACCTGCTGTGGAACACAGGTTTGGGCCTGAAATACCCTGAAGTTGAACATCGTTCACTGATAAAGAAAAATGTGCTTACTAAAGCAATTACTTTTACAACGTTAGTAACCCTAGTAACAAGTGTCCCACGTTATTTTCCGGCGAAAAAACAAACGTCACGCGTTTCCCCATAGGAATGCACAGGAGCACCGCCAAAGTAGACTGGTTGCTGTCTGCTTCAATTTGCCTCCCAGAAGTCGCATAGACACTAGCGCCAGTTGAACCTCTAGCGAACATAATAACTCTGACTATGGGGTCTGCGAAGCCCAGCCTCATCAGTCAAGCCCAGCAATAAAAATCCCATTTCCTCAAATAGAGAGGAAACGTTCCAATTGTCAGGCATGTCAGTAAGACAAGTGTACTTCACACTAGCCCTTAGTTATATCCATTTATTAAATGGCTGTCATAATTAACCTACACCTTTCCCCTCAAAAGGAGCGGGGTCCTCCATCATCTCCGCCGATCCACAAGGGGTCTGCTAAACATCAATGGCTGAGAACCACTGCACCAGTAGATCGGGGGAGTGCCGATACTCCAAGCATAGCTCATTTAGCGGCTCCAAGACATCCTTACACTCGATTTACCCGCAAATCTGTGGCGGGTGCCAATGCCAGGCAATGTTTTGAGCGGAGGCGGTTGATCACACGGCCGCAATCGCCTACAAGGAGAAAAAACAAAAGGGGGAGCAGTACGGATGTTACTTTTTTGATTTAGAAGTATAATCAACTCAAATTCAGATATTTATTCTTAATTTTTTTTTTACACATTCTCAATAGAAATGGAATCGTGCGAGTTCAATTGCCGTTAAAAGAAAAGAAGTCCAAGTACTTTTTGTCACGGACGGAGCTGTCGCTGTGGCGGTAGCGAGGAATTTGCGGCCTCGGCCATGGAGTGTCATCGCGCGACTTGCTCCAACACTCTTATTGGGCCGTCGGGGCCGCAGCCTCCGCAGTTTGCAGAATTATCGTTGGACGGAGAACACAAAGCCCTCGTCCAGGACACGTCCTTGCCCCCTCCAGACCTGCCGGTGTGCCACGGCAGATTGCCCTGTCAGAATGCAAGATTGTGCTCTTCGGGAGCGACGGAGGAGCCTGGGCGTAGCCACTTGTCCTCCTCACACATTTCTTTTGCTCTCTCGCATTCTCGACGTGAAGGTTGGAAATAAAACGGCGAATGGAGGGAGGGAACCTGGTCACACCTTCCTGGAAGTCTAGGAGCCCGATTTGTGTGCTCACCTCCAGGCTACTGGGCCCACGCCTTCTCGGCGTCGTTTCTGCATACATCTGTGATAGGCGAGAGGCCTCGAAGGCGGCCGTGGAGACGTAGAGAAAGACAATAAAACGTGCGTGGTCGTGATTCTCCTCCAGTTTTTATTTCGGGCGTGTGGTCAGGCGAGCGAAGACAGGGCAGACTCCAGGGAGTTTGCCAGCGTGGTGGCCACTTTCTCTGCGGAAAAAGAAAGGTCTCGCATCAGAATGACAAACCACGAGGCTCTACCGGGAACTGCACTTGCGTGTTTTTGGTACTTTCCGACATGCTGCAGACATAGCCTTAATATTTGATTCCAAAAATATGGTTTTCCGCTTAAAGGAGCTGTGCAAAGATTTTAACGTTGAAACAATTTGCATCTTCTACTTTTGACATTGTTTATCTTGTCATAAAATACAGAAAACACATCTCCTTCCTTCAAAATGTTGCGATTCCGCCGCGTAATTGCGAGGCAAAAATTAGAATATTTCCCGACCTGCAGCTGCGAGTGTCGGCCATGAGAACCACGTGGCATGACGTTAATGGGGGACTTATAAAAATATAGCAAGTTAGTAGTCAATATAAAGGTAATTTTTCTATAAATCTTGTCATTCCAACATAAATGTAAATGCGTCAAAAACCTGGCATCGTCGACTAAACTTTTATTATACGGAGTTTTAGTGGTGCCATCTATCCGAGGTCAACAAAACCATCGGCTCTATCTGCTACCGCAAACAGTCGCCAGAAGCCGAGGGGGAAAGGGGGCAGAGCCGGATGGGGATGGCCGGACCCAGACACGACACTTTCCTCCTCTTGCCATGTTGCTCCCGCCGGGCATGCCAACCGCAAGCACGTGGTCGCAAGCGGGTGAGTTCTCGCCGCTCACTCATGGCTTTAGAGAGAGAGCTTCACCGGAACCTTGCACGTCCCCCATTCACATCACAGCGCATGTGACTCGGAAGACGGTGAACGAGTTGAGAGGTGCCGAATACCTCAATCTTTGTCAATTTTTAAAACAAAAACTAGGCCATGCAGGCAAAAGCGGTTTTTTGATCTTTACTTCACAAAGGTCGAGGCACCAACTCCCAAATTATGTAAGCAAAGTACTGAAATTGTTGCACAGCTCCTTTAAACAATAGCCAGAATTTTATTTAACTGAAACGAGGCGGTGGCGCCACGGTGCAGGTTTTAGTGGAAGTACTTTGCATAGAAAACCGACGTGGCAGCCGACCTTAGTTTCAAATGTCGTGTTGTAGTAGTACCAAACTTTGAACATGGTACGAGCACTTCGTTGAACCATATTTCAGCGCATACGGGAAACACGTGGCAGTGCGTTACTGTCATCGACGCTTTCACGATCGAATCCAAGCTTCTTGCCACGCGAGGGCACTTATAAGGCAACGCAGGTAGCGCTTCAAGTGTCGAGACAGGCAACCTTTACTTTGAAGCGAGATAAAGGAACGCAGCCGCAACAGACGCATTAGATTGCATTGGACGACGCACGCAGCCGGTGCTCATCGTTGCCAGTGGCACCGCCAAGCAGCTGTAGAACAGTGTGCCCCCTCGAGTGTCTCCCACAGTGAATCGAAAGCATGCTTCTAATGCTGGCATTTGAGGTCACAAGATTACAGGGCCTTGGCAGCTGGTTGCCAACTCTGACAGCGTCAGTCCGAGTTACGTCGCATAGTGAAGCGCCGCCCACTGCAACGTCCGAGTTACGTCCGCAGCGTCTGCACCTTCCCGTGCTTCTCCATCTCGCTGCGGAGTGAACGTTCTGCACCTTGACGTTAGAAAACCTACCTGCCTCCAGAGTTGCTCCGTATGTGTTCTCGCGTCGCTCAACTCGCAGGAGTTGCTCAGGTTCAATTGTGTCGCCCGCAGTCGTAAGCGGCAATGACAGCAACGCAGCTTCGTGTTTTTGCTTTATCTGCGCTACACTATGTCTCTACAAAGTGCTCGTGCACTCGACGATCCGGAAATCGCTACGGGACCTATTTACGGCGCCCATTTCCTATCCGCACACCCTCTGACCAGTGCAACAACTGAAGGGTGGCGGCACCAGCCTGGCATCTGCAGCATCTCAAGGCAGCTCGGCAGCCGCCCGGTCACGCCAAAAGCGGACTATGTTTTCTAATCAGAAACAATGCAAGGTTTTTTAATGCTATAACAATTGGGGCATGATTCCTTTATCGTTCCCAATAAAGCTGTAACTAAACACGAAACAAATAAAACCGACGATTCGTCAAGTGTTTCCAGCTACGTGTCGTCTGCTTTTGGTGTGACCCCGCGACTGCCGAGCTGTCATTTGGGCAAGGTTTGTTTTTGAAATTTTGATGCAATGCTTCCACCACCTTTAGGAACCTTTGCGGCAAATTGTAGTGCAATTGCTTTTTTGCCTAAAAAAACTTTGGTTTAATTTTTATCGCACATATGGCTAGGGCCCAGGGTGTCTACCAAATTGTGTTTTTAAAATTCCCTGACTTTTCCCGGTTTTCCCTACTATTTTAATTGAATTCCCTGACCCACAACTACCGACACCAAAACAAAATATATTATAGATAGACACTATTCACAATGCAAAATATTTTATTTAAGTTAGATAAAGCAACTACCTTCACTTTGGAAGATGTTTAGAATACAGCACTGACCAGGGTTTACTGTTTCAGGGAGTTTGGTCCCAGTACCTGATCAGTACATCCATTTGTTCTCTCTGAGTTACTTTGTTGAGTGACTCATGAAAAGCAACCACCAGATATGGCACGCTAGAGAGGCTTGCTAGCAACTTCTCTTGAAAGTATGGGCCGATACCATGGCATATGGTATATCCCACTTTGTCTTTTCCAAGCTGCATTTTTCTGGCGGTCTCACACATGGGGAACATGAACAGAAATAGCGAGGCAGACGCTGCTGCTGAACGGAAAGATCCATGAGTAATTATAGTGTTCAAGCACCACATGATCTCGGCCTTTCTGACTTCCTTCTTCAATAAAAGGCCACCCACCGATGTCTTCACAGAGGGGCTAAGAGCTTCCGTGGCGGTGGTTAGACGCATTGCCGGAGCCCTACAAGCACTATCGCTACCTCCGGACAAAACGCCCGTTGCTGTCGCGGAAGGCAAGTCCACATTTGTCGCAGTCTTGAAAAATATGATTGGGCTCTGGGAAACGGTTTGCAGATATTTCATAGCAGCTTGATGTTTCTTACCATCAACACGTGTAGTAATCGCCCATCCCCCTTGTTGCTCAGGGAGAACTTCTTGAAGCACATTGTGCAGTGCAGCAACGTAGACTTTCCATTTTCCCGGGGGGGTGCGTTACCTTCACGCCAGAACTGGAGATTGAAGCTAACGACAGCACGCTGGGATTCCATTTCCTATGTATTTTGTCAATAAAGGCAACGTGGGTGTTATTTTGTTTAGATGCCACGACTAGAAGCTCGTTACATGGCGCGTAAACAGCGTCTCGGTAAGGATCATGACCCGAGGGGCACGAGCCCCGATGACCCCCCTTCCCTTCCCCCTCCCCCCCGTAGGCTACGCCTATGGTGCAGTGAGCACTATTTGGATCATTTGGAAAGGGCCGAATCCAACTTGCGTTCGTGGATATGTCCGGGTTTGTCCAGTCGAGGTTGGAGGAGCACTTCCTCGGCAGCGACACAGTCACTTTCACACATCTCCCCTTCCAGAAAATAACACAACAGAAAGCCCAACCCAAAGCCACAAACGCACGTGGCAGAGCTCGTAAGTGCTGGCGTCCAGTTGCGTTTACAGGGAAGTGCGAAAACACCATATCTGACAAACGAATGGATCGCTAGGCGCGCGCCTCTCAGAGGGTAGATGAGAGGAACGATGGCTGTTCTCTTCAGGGTGGGTGGTGACTCGCGCCACCTAGTGTCGGGTAGAGTAACTGTTTCTCCTCGTACTAGAGCAGGGGTGGCCAAGCTGCGGCTCTTCGCGGATTAAAGTGCGGCTCGCGGCTCCCTTCCCCTTCCCTTCCCTCCTCCTCTCCCTCTCCCTCCCTCTCTCTCTCTCCCTCCCTCCCTCCCTCCCTCCCTCCCTCCCTCCCTCCCTCCCTCCCTCCCTCCCTCCCTCCCTCCTCCCCCCCCCCTTCTTCGTCCACACGAGCACTTGCCCAAAAAGAGAAATGGAACGCGTCTTAAGGTTCCGGTTTGGTAGTCTTGCGCTACTGCTACCTCACGTACAATTGTACTGCTTTTGACTCGGATAGATTGAAAGTAGTTCGAGTTTCGTTTATTCCTCTAGACAAAAGTTTGTGGTTTTGTTTGCGGCTTTTAGGCCGGGTCAGCCTGGCCACCCCTGTACTAGAGCAACACCACCTAACAAGAGTCACGAACTAAACAAAATGGCTGCTGCTACTCTGCTTCACTAGTAACTGTGAGTAACTCTTCAGCCGCCATGCTTTAGCATTGCTACTCTAAAGTGTAACTTTTTTAGTGGCTTCAGAGCGTACTAAAAGAACGACGAGCCGCCAGCTTCGCACATGCTCTCGTGTGAAGCGCAGCGCGTGGAAAGTTGGAGTGGCGGCGCTGCGGCCGTACCCGCACGTCTGCGCCAGTCAGCTTGGGCGGTACGCGTCGCGCCGGGGGTCGCAACGCCGCACTCGACTGCGCTCGTGGCTATGCCTGCCCGTGCCTGCTGCTTCTAGCATAAGCGGGCAAGCATGGGATAAATTCCCTGACCTGGCAATCTTTTTGGAAATTTCCCTGACAATTCCCTGACTTTTCCAGGTGCCTTAAAATTCCCTGACAATTCCCGGTCGGTAGACACCCTGGGGCCACACGTTTCCTCTATGGGTCGCCATTTAAAAAAAAATGTGTACAATAAGAAAACATGCGCTGCCATCTCTCGGCAGCGCCACAAACTTTGCTCCGAACGAGTCCGGATCGTCGAAAAGCCAAGGGGGAGTGAGGGTGCGCGGACGACCTACACTCGCCCTACACTCTTTGGGGACGGCTGTAGGTGGACTACCTATGCTCTTCCGAAATGGGTTAAAGGCTTCTCTCATACTAGGAACCCCATTGTAGAAAAATAGGTGTTTACAATTTTATTTTTTGTGACCCAGGTGAGCTCATAATTTAGTTTCAAATAACAAATGCAGCACCTACGGGCACCCTCGTGGTACGTCATGGCACGGTATGTCACGGAACCAATTGGTGCGGTTCCTCCAAGGGTCAATCGTTACGCCATCGGAGTCGCGTGGTGTAACGGAAGCAAAAAAGATGTTTGGCGCTACTCTGGCAGAAGGTCAACTGAGGCCCACTACATACCAGGAATTGTGGCACCACGATCGGACACGGGAGTTTCAGAGATTGCGTTTGCATCTTGTCTGCAATTTTGTGAAAACGTGGCCCGCAGCCGTCCATTGTGCTACAAAAGTTTGCGGGCATCCATGGAAAACCCCCACCCACGAAGGGTGCTGGAACCGGGCGGACGAGGGCAGTGTGAACCCAATGGTGCCTCGGCCCAGGGACAGCAGAAACCAGTCTCTTAACATGCTGTGCTAAGGCACCACCTAAAGGCACTTCTGCAGTGCCCTTAGGTGCTGCAGTTTTTGTTTCACAGTGTGAAAACACTAGCTCACCTAAAAAGAAAAAGTGTTATTTTACGGATGATCATTTAGGCCAGCCTTTCTTGTACCATGTAATATTCTGGGTCATTGCAGTGCTCATTACGCACGAAACAATGGGTGGGACGAGCTCGGGAGAGGGTGATGTAGCGGCCGTGCTCAGCCTCACGAGAGCGGAATGAGCCCTCGTGCATGGAACGCGCGCGCACCGGTAGCTGTGACAGCGCTGTAAAGCGCGTCCTATGGTAAAGATATAAACAACCGTTTGGAGTACCGTTGGTTGAGACTAGCTGAGACGCCAGAAAGTCTGGTCGGTACCATTTTGAGTGTTTGTGCGTATGGCGCGTGCCTTGCTCGCCTTCCTAAGTGACACAAACGCACGTGCTGGGCTGCGGAAATCGTGCGCAGGGCTGTGAAAGTGTCAACAAATTTAGAATCGCCTCAAGAGTGGGCTGGCGTATCTAGAGTGTGCCGGCCACCTGACGAACGCGCATAACTCCGGACCGTTTGATGCTGTTCGCATTAAGGTAGATAATCATTCCCAAAGGATGGGTTCTGCTGATTTTTTAATTCTGGGAGAATATGAGTTTCCTTTGATGGGCGACCCTGGAAACTGAAGGGGAAAATAATAAATTTTTATATGTTTACTAAAAAAAAAGTCAGTAGATTTTCGTTTCTTTCAGTGAATCAGTAGACCCGGAACGAAATCAGTAGATCTACTGATAAATCAGTAGACCTGGCAACACTGGACTCACCGCCAAGCAGTGTGAACGGGAAGTTGCTGGGGTGGATTAACGCATGCCCCAGCGATGCACCCACCAACCTCCACTGCGCGGCGCAGAAATTGGCGAGGGGGACATTGCCGGCGTTCTTCAGTTGCTAGGTGTTGCGTCCTGGCGTAATTCAACGCAACCTCCGTTGCTACGCGTCCCAAACGCCACGGCCGGTGGGGCCGTGGCACCATCCCGGGACGACGTGCGAATTTCACGTACACGTGCACCAAACCTCTCCGAGGTCGGTGCATGTACCGGGGCACTAATGCTAATGCATTAATACATTGTTTGTTAACTGACATCCCGTGATGCCACATCACAGTGCGAAGTTGAGGTGTCGCGTGATATCACAATGCCGTGCGACTTGACATTAATGTCGGGGCACAAAGTCGTCGTGTCGCGCGGGATGACTTCGGGTTATCCGACAATAAGGTCGAGTCACGACGTCGGGTAATGTGGTAGCATGACACCACGACTCGACGCCGTGCCGCGGGACCAGGCACTACACGGTCGCATCATGCAACATGACGGTGTCCTGCAATATTTCGTGCGACGTCGGTTGGTGCGTAAACACCGATTCGATTTTCTCACTGCGCCAAAATAGTTCCCAAGGGACGAATGATGCGTAAGGCGACCCAAATTGGCGTATAATTATGCGCAGCTATAATTTTTTCCCCAAGTTCAGCCGGGAAAGGCACGAATGGACAGATGGACGGGCAAATTTCCAGGAGTTCCTGTCAAAAAGCATTCCATGCATTAAAAGTGGTATATATATCCGGTAGACGAATGCACCGTGCAGCTTTTACTCCGGGCCAAATTGTAGTTGCAACCCGTGGGAAAACAGACTCGCCCGGTCTTTTCAAAGGGCCGGGCCACTGCGGCGACCCAAACACTCGAAGCTTCCGCATCCGTCGGGGCTGCACGTGGTTGCCGACGAGTCGAGGACAACGGAAGATGTCAATTTAACGGCCTCTGACGTGCGCCTTTGCATTTTGCCCCGCTTTGGCTGCAGGCACACGCAGCGAGACGTCCAAGCGTTGTCCAACTGAAGCTCCTCCCTGCTGCTTTGTCGGTGACGGTACGGGGCACCACATCCATGACAGAGGGAGAGAAATACTTCCTACACAGGGTTCGTACAGGATCCAAAGCAAGATATTCAAGGATATTCAAGGAATTTCAAGGCCTTGTGGGAGTATTTTCAAGGACCTAACAGTGGGTTGTGACGACCTTCAGAGTCCACAACACTTCGGCGTTTGTCACCAACTCGTGCGTCTTGCAAGCAGAGTTTAGGTTTGGTAACTGCAGAGGAGACGGGACAGTGGATTGTTCACTCGTGCCCACAGCCAGGTAATTTTGAACCAAGCTCTTGGCTGTGATCTTCATGGTGCCGGTATGTTTCGCGCTCTTCATATGGCTCTTTAATACCGGCTCGCCCATGGCGGCTACATCGAAAATTTTTCCGCACGGCTTGCATCTTGCACAATGCTATTTGTCGTATCTAGCGCCACCCAGTCCTTGTATACATCACTGCAGAGCCACGCACCCTGAAACCTGCTTTTGCTGGGCATTTTCTTACGACCGACGACAAAACACGAGGCCAATGGCAGAAACAGTGCGCAAAGCGTTCCCGGATCAGATTATAGCGAGGTTCGTTTCACGGCACTCGTGTCCACGCGTGCCCACTCGCGGCGTAAAGCGAGTTCGTTTCGGCAGGCACTCCACGAGTGGTTGCACTCTCCGAGTTCGTTTCAGCGGCGGCACCCCACGCGTGCATGCACTCGCTGCACCGAGAAAATCGGGCGTGCGCCAAAATGCAATCCCGTCATGCCTCGCTCCGGCGAGGCCGGCGAGGAGCGGGAGCAGACGACGAGAGTTCGTCTGCTACGATGTGGCGCGGAACCGAAAGGAAAAAAAGTAGATTTTCTGATAGAAATCGCGTCCCGCGGGCAACAGAATCAAACGCGAGCTTGAATTGTGAGCGTCTGCTATTTCATGAAGGAAGCAATTGACATCCTGCGCTTTATTTGCAGATTTTAAGTCGCTCTGTTGCCGTACAGACGCTGAAATATACGAGTGTGTCAAGAAATGCTCAGAACAAACGCATCAGCGGCCTCCGAGATGTTTATCACCATCCGTGTGCGGGTGAAAAATTGAACATTTGTCGACAAAACTCCCCCAGCAGAAACCTCTGACTGCCCAATAAGCATCAGAGAAAGCTAAACATAGTGACTCTACCCGAGGCTTGGGCAACATCATCATGTTTCACATTTACCTACGTCAGTTAACTTGCCCCGTCGTATTTTGTTCGAGAAAGCTCTCGTTCTCGACGTACTCACCAAGGCTAATATCAGATCCACCTCTAATGACGATCGAAATCGAAAGTCCCACGAAAAGGTTTATTGGATATTCCAACAGACTAGTATTAAGCCGTACCCATTCAGTGGTTCACGCATAATACCATGCTCAAACGGATCAGGCTTCTGCTAAGACAGCTTCATCAGTTTTCTTCAGTGTAAACGGTTATAAGATAATTGAAAGATCGCAACCAACTGCTTTGTAGACAGCTGGGTGCGGAAATTTACGCCGTCTGTAACTATCTCTAGGCAGCCGAGTTGCTTGAAGTCGTCGCAACTACAGACTACAGGTTGCAGCGTTCAACGTTTGTAGATAAACGTTGGTAGTGACTGCACTCTCACATCCCCACCCATCACTCCGAACAGAAAGGCGCTAGTTTCGGTTTGAGGTCGGTACCTTCCCTACAACATAGATGGCGGCAGCATCAGTCTTCTGCACTCAGTGCATTTGGCGAGTTCGTTTGAGTCCAGTTCTCCGTGCAACACCCTGCGAGTGCGATGCATTCTGGGAGAGAACTCGAACGGTGCCAGTGCGTGTGAAACGAACTCGCTATTAGATTTGCATTCGGATCTGCTCCAATGTGGCCAACCATCCAATGAACATAGGCTAAATCAAAACAAATTAAAAATAACTTAGACCGAAACGAAAAAAAAATTGATAAACATAACAAAAATGTACAATATATCCCCGAACTTGCTATTATAAATAACCATTCACGGATTTTAAAGGTCTAGCCAAAAGATCCAGGGCTTTCAAGGGCCCTGCACAAGCCAAATTTTCAAATTCAAGGGTTTTCAAGGTCTAGAAAAAATCCAGGGTTTTCAAGGGCCTTGAAAACCCAATTTCTAAATTCAAGGGTTTTCAAGGGTTTCAAGGACCTGTGCGCACCCTGCTACATTTACCTCGAATGCCCCCATGTCGCCTTTTTGAGTGGCTGACATGCACCAGCAGGAGCAAAATGTCGCCAATCCAGTTTCTCCGACTATGTCGAGACGAGGGACAACGCTGAACCTGGGTGATTGCAGGACGGCGGCATTGGCGGACGGTGCTAGCCTACTTCAACGTGCGGCCAACAGATGGCCCAATGCAACAAAAGTGGGGGTGCGAGGATGCGGCGCCTCGAGCAACCTCGACCGAGCGTCTCTTTACGACGAAAAGTTCCAGCCGGGCCGACGCGGTGCTCTGGGAAATGAGCCTTGGATACCGAAGAGGGCGAATCAAAACCTTAGAAAAATTTACATTATGGAGACTTCCGCAGCGCCGGAAGGAAGTGTAACGATAACTCTGCAGAAGGTCGTCTCCTAAAACCAAGACCCCGCTCGGCAACCCCTGCGGGGAAGCTTGGCCTTTGGTGCCCAGGGGAGGTAGGTGCACATCGCCGATGCCTCGCCATTTACAAAGTGGTTGAATGTGTTACTTGTAGGCTTGAAGTCGTTCAGAGGTGGATTGAATAGGTAGTCACGAAGATGCACCCACGATACCTTAGGCACATTTGTCGTGTCTTTGAGGAACGAGCGCTCTTTCTTTTCATCCAAGAGATCGCGATGGCATGTGGATCCCGTATAAGTAAATTTCGAGAGGTACTGCAGTTGGTCCTTGACGGCGAGACTTTTTAAAGTATGCGTTACTCGCTGCGGGTCCTCAAAAACGAGCAAAAGCAACAGCCAACCTGAAGCAACACAGTCACCCCGGGAAGTTTGGCCGCGTTTGTTTTTGTTTACCTCCGAACAGCCTGTGTACCGTATTTACTCGCATAATTTGCGCCCACGCGTAATTTGCGCACCCCTAACTTAAGGCCCAGATTTCCAGAAAAAAAAACTTGCTCGCGTATTTTGCGCGCCCTGCACCGTTCTGCGCCAGCTCGCCAACCGTTTCTCCAGACGCCTCACAGGCGCGCAAGCTAAGCTGCGGAAATTCCGTGCGGCCGCGAGAGGAGTGAGGAGGCGAGAGTGCGAGAAAGATGCTGCTCTGCGCTTCTCAACGGGAGCTACGGGACGTGCGGCGAGAGAGAGAGAGAGAGCGCACCCGCCACTGGCCACGTGCTGGCTCAATGCAGCGAGTATGACGTCACGCTGAGATTCCCGGATGTGGGAACTGTCGTGCGATGCGCGGTTGCGGTCACGCAAAGTCTGCAGCGGCAAAGGGCATGCTTTCCATCGTTCGGCCGTTCGGCTTGACGCCGTCAACGGTTTTCTCGACGATTGCTCTTGCAATGGGTTACAATAACTATACAGCAAAGTTGAAGCTCCTCATGATAAAGTTTGCTGAGGAAAATGGAAACCGCGCAGCTGCCAAGCAGTTTAGGGTGAACGAGAAACTGAAGACTACTATGCTATTTGAAACGTGAGTAATGACGACAACCACGACGATCGAGAGCTCCAACAGCGACTCGGAGTAAACAAAGTAGGTGCGCTTAGTAAAATAAATAAAAAAAAACTTTTGCCGTTTGTATATTTGTATTTTTTTATATACATTACAGCCTTTGCAGATGTGTTATTTCGGATGTGCACGCGAAATATCCGCGTAATTTGCGCACCCCCTTTCTGATGACCAATATTTAAAAAAAAGTGCGCAAATTATGCGAGTAAATACGGTAGTTCTCCCCAATTTGCCTAGGCAGTTCCCTCCGTACCGTTGCGTTTGCGCTTCTTGATCTGCTTCTTGAACTCCTTGCGGCGAGCCTTGTTCTGCTGGTCGAGTGCCGGCATTGCCTCGTCTGTTTTGCCTGCTTTTGCCGGCTGCTGCTGCTTCTTCCGCCCCCGGCCCATCTTCACCGTGAACTTCCCCTCTGGCTCCTGCAAGTGCAATTTACAAATAAGCCCAATCAACCTTGGGACCACCTTCATCGTCTCAAACACCTCTCACCAAGTGGGCGTTTGAGAGACATTCTTTAAAAAACAGAACTCTACAATTTTAGAGTTCTTGCACCGTAAACGACTTTCGAGGGCTCAATATTTTGCAAATTTCGGAAAGTGTGGGTTTCGGAAATGTTTTGCAAGCAAAAGATTTGCCATTTTCGAATATTTTTTTTACTCAACTCGTCGGCCGTTTATACTGCAGTCGAGGCAACTACAACTACGCAGTGTGGCGTAATGGGTGATACGTATTCATTACCACGATCTAATATATCCAAGAGACCAATTTTTCACAAAACATTTTGGTGTCACAAACTTCACGAAAATTAGGTTCTCGCAAAAATCAAGCCGCTTACAGTAATTGACAGAAATTTGCGACCTTCCCGAATCTTCGCTCGCCTTTGCCCGGAATATTTCCAAGTTTTAGTGTCCCTCCAGTCTCAAACGCCAGTTTGGAGTTGTTTTAGCGTTCCCAGTTGGGAAAATCAAATTTGCATTGAACAGGTGCCTCGATTGTGCTCATTACATTGGGATCTTAAGAGCTCCTCCCAAGTAGATGGCAGAGCCTGCTGCAGCTTCAAGAGGCTCTTCCCAGAGCACAGACAATTAATTGGCAGTTGACACCTTCAAAACTGTAAAATATTTCACCGCCTACTCCGAACCGAGCACCGCAGCAAAGTGAGACTGAACGCTGGGTAAAAATGGTCCGCTATTTCACGTTGCAACCCATTCACAACCCACGTTTCATTAGCAAATCTCAAGTTGCTCCACTGCTGTACGCAAGTTGGCATTGACCAGTGGACGAAGAAGTACTAAGGACACACACATTGGAGGGCTGCGAGACCTCTCTCTAGGTTGGTGAAACGTCTTTGCCAGAATACTGGCCGACTGTGACTCGCGAAGGAATAAAAACGTCTCGCTGGTTGATTCTAAGCTGTGGCGAGTGTCGTCGACCAAGGAGAAATTATTATATCTGCTTGAGCAGCGAAGGCATTCTAGGGGTCTGCCAAGCCCCGTCTCATGAGTCGAGCCTGGCAATAAAAGTGGTCTTCTTTCAGACTGAGAAGAAACATCACAATTTTCGGGCGAGTTTTCTCGTATGTATATCAATGAGAGAAGTCTACTTCACACTAGCCCTTAATTATATTCATTTATTAAATCATTATCATAATTAACGTATACCTTTCCCCTCCCCTCACCACGAACGGGGTCCTTCATCATCTCCGCCGATCCACAAGGGGTCCGCGAAACATCAATGGTGGAGAACCACTGTGTTTGAGAACTCACAACTGGGTCATATTTCGGTGAGAATGTTTCACTCGCACACAGATGGTGAGAGAGGTCTCGCGATTGCTGACGTGTTCCTGCACATATCTTTATATTAAAAACCAAAACAGTGCAAGGACGAGGACAGTAAAAGGTAATTTCTTTAAATTTCTCGCTAAATTTAGCGGAAATCAAGTACCACGCGACGTCATGGTGCCACGAGATGCTGCAGTGTCGTGGCGCGAACACCGTCCACCAAAGTTAGCGGGACGCAAGCGAGGACAATGTAAACACGGTGGTGTGCAGCGTATCGAAGCGCAGTTCACTCGCAGGATGAGGCAAGGACCGGTCTCAATCCAAGCTTACCTGGTCGGTCTCCATGGAGGTGTCCTGGGTATCCAACGCAATCACTGCCGTGCCGGCAGACTCCATGACGACGGCGTCGGTGGGCTTAACCACGCGAACGGCTGGGCAGAGCAAGAGGGGCAAGCGCACGGATGAGCCGGATAGGAAGCAGATGAAAAATAGCGCACAAAAAGACAAGGACAAACGAGGAAGGATTCAAGGTTTAGCAACTCGCCCAGCTTACCAGTTTACTACGGTTAGGAAGCGTCCTACCTCCTCACAGGGTCGACATCACAAGGAGAGGGCAAGCTTTATACAGCGAAGCTTTTATACGCTAGGGTCTGGGAAACAAATTGCAGAGCCCTTCCACTTCACGTGAAGATGGAGGACCAGCAAAGCTGTTATCTTTACGACGTCAAGGACGATGCCCGGAGGACAACGCCTAGACGTCGTCCTCGAGGTCGTCCTGGGCGTCACCCTCGAGGTAATCTTAGAAGTCGTCCTAGACGTCTTCCTCTAGGCGTCGTCCTCGAGGTCGTCCTAGAAGTTGTCCTTGAGGTCGTCCTCTAGGCATCGTCCCGGATGTCGTAAAGATAACATCTTCGCTGGTCCTCCATCTTCACGTGAAGTGGAAGGGCTCTACAACTTTTTTCCACTTTTTACCAGTGCATCAGTAATTATAGTGCCGAAAAAATAATCAAAATTGTATTTATAACCATTTCAGCTAATCAAAATTAATTTTCTTTACGAGACTAACAACGATTGAATGAATCAATATATTTTGCAAAGAGAGGGTGTGATGAACTGTGTACAGACTAGCAAAACTGAGAGAGCAACGCCACGAAAAGCGAAGATGGAGTAGGGCAGCATGAGAAGAGGAAGACGGGCTGAAGATTGATGGGGAGGCAAGTACAGGCCTTCTTGGAGCCGTCATCCAACCTGGGGAGACTAGGCCGAACCCCGAGGCAACAGAGCGATTCGTAATCGACGGACCCTTGGCACCTCGAAACAGAAGGTGGCTGCCACGAGGAAGAAGGCAGCTGCGTGCTCCACCACCACTTACGGCACATCCCCGACAACATTCACGCCATACACCAACTGGTGAAATGCCTTTCTCTGCCCTACTCCGCTTGTACACAAACTATGACTATGATTTTGTTTACCTTACGTCTCCCGTAATACCGTCACGAGTGACTATTCTTCTTTTTACAAACTTTTTAATTTGATCAAGTTCTATTTTTTTTCTAATGTGTCTGAACCTTGTAACTAAAAGTTATATCAGTAATCCACTGCCTCGTCCTTGCCAGGGCAAACCGCTCTTTGACACGAACCTTCTCGCAGAGGGCTCTTTCGCCTAATGGGGAAGGGGAGGCGAGGGCTACATTCTTGTCACAATGTTGGCATCCAGTGCCCAGAGAGAGAGAGAGGTCTCCCTCTCTTGGGCTACAAGACAATTCCGCTCGTACGAGCAAATGTGTGTGGGTCGGTGCCTCTCCCAGTGAGGCTGCGATGCGGGGCAGTCCCGTATAAGGTGTCGTACGGTAGGTCGGGTTGGGCGGGAAGAGCAAGTTGGGTTGGGAGGCCCGATCTTGGTCCACAAAGATAAGTACAGTTTACGGGAGTAACATATTCGTAAGATCCAGAGAGATGCCTCGAAAGGTGACCCTGTTTTAGGCACACTTTTCTGTTCACGCTAAAACACCCAACGATAGCCTAGAAATAGCATCAGCCAGGTGACCTCCAAGTAACGTGCTGCTTTTTGCGTCCTCTTCATCTCGAAATGTTTGCCGCGTTTGTTGGGGCTTTCCTCGGTGCCGGTTGGAACCGCCCGAGACGACGTTCGGCCGACCAAGATTGCCCAGGTACTTAATGGCAGAAAGCATCAAAAGCAAGAAAACAACATCGTAGCATGGCCACTGTGGGCACCAACGGCAGCCATAACAAAACATCTGACTCAGTTCATCTCCTCTATTGCAGTGGTTCTCAAATGGGGGTCTGCGAAGGAAGGCATTCTAGAGGTCCGCAAAGCCCTGCCTCATCAGTCAAGCCTGGCAATAAAAGTTGTCCTTTTCCAGATTGAGAAGAAACGCTCCAATTTTCGGGCGTATTTTCTCGTGTGTATGTCAACGAGAGAAGTCTACTTTGCACTAGCCCTTAGTTATATTCATTTATTAAATCATAATTAACCTATACCTTTTTCTTCCCCTCACCACTAACGACGACCTACCTCCATCACCTCCGCCGATCCTCATGGGGCCTGCGAAACATTGATGGTTGAGAACCACTGCTCTATTGCATAGGACATGGCATGTGGGATTCAGAAATATGAAGTCTAAATGGCAACAACTCGAATCACGGTGGAGGTCTCATGGGCCAACGGTGCGAACGAGCTTCCCAAAAATAGAGCAATGACTCAAACAGTGTTTGAAATTTCAATTGCTGTTATACGTTAGCTATATGGGGCGAGTGACTCGCGAAATCGTCTTTTCATATTTTTCTTGCGGGGCGAGCAGCCGAGTTGAGTTGTTGAATAGATTTGGAGGCTATGCACATACATTCCCATCAGCAGCAACGATCTTTGAGGTTTTCGATCTCTTTGCTGAAGAGATTGAAAACTGAGCGGCAGGCCGGAACTACGGCTGCAGGGCGTTGGTGAGTCAAGTGCGAGAATGGGGGAAGGTGAGCCTACAACATACGTCAAGCTTGAAAAAGCGTTCGCGAAGTTCATAGAGGAGAGACGGGGTTGCAGTTACGCCATATCTACGGAGATCCGGTGTTACGGTGACTTTTCTAGACAAGATGGTGCGGAACATTTTTAAAAAGCACCGCATTAGCGATTTCCTGGACAATGCGGATGACGACGTTATCTGCGACGACGAAGGTGCGAGCGTGGATGAATTTAAAATAAAGCTACGGTTTCTAGCCACATTTGGACGTCACTAGGAGCAACTAGTGTGGGTGATACGCGAGAAATTTTTTTGTCTTTCCCGAGAGTAGCAAGTTGGGGGGTGAGTTATATGCGGGGAGGGTAAGAAGCGCAAAAAATAGGGGATTTGAAAATATGTTTTCTGAATCTGATCTCGAGGGTGACATTCATAATAAATCTAAGACAAAGGATTAAAAAAAAAAAAGAAAGATGTTTACAAATTTTTGTAATGCGAAATGAGTGCACCGTGACACAAAGCACTGTGACACAGTACTCCATGTCACGGTGCTATTCAGTGTCGTCGTTCGCGCCTCGCTGATTCGGTTCACTACACATCTTTCCGCTCAGCCAGGTTCGGTCTGGCGGCTCCCTAACTGCATAAAACCTACCGGCCGAGAGAGAATTTCATAATCTACGATCCACCCAGACGTCTCTGGGGGCACTTCCGCACTGCCTTTCTTTAATGATTGAACATAAAAAAAATCAGCGATACCACCTCCCTGGAAGAGAGCCTGGATTTAAGGGAGGGAGCAATACACACATGCAGGCTTGCGATGATGCCTCAAAACCGAAACTCTCGCTTCTACCCAACCTCGTTGTCACGCCACTTCTGCAACCAGTCACTAAAATTGCCAGTAAACACACAAAAGCGACATCGATACAATTACCTGTTCTATTCTGCGAGTTGCAGAGTAAAGACCTCATGACCGGCAAATGGGCAAAAGAAAGTAGAACATTTATAACATCGAAAGAACACCATCCTATGTACAGATCGAACATCGAGCAGCCAGCCAGGCCAGCGGAGCATCCACCTCGTGAGCCCAGCGTCACTGCTCGTGACCACCGATGTGACACGCGCGAACACAGCCGTGCTATGTCACACATCTCCCCCTTTTTTCAAAAAAGAGAAATGAAATAATGCTGTACTGTATGCAGTTCTACAGTCCTGCAAACGTTCGTTCTTGTCAGCCAGCACCAAGGTACAGACCAAAAGTTCTCTCCCGCGCTTTGCCTACGATGTCCGAAAGCGTTCAGGAGGTACAACGCATCTTCCACTCCTTGTGTGTGTATGAGTTGGGTCTTGGCACGATGCGCTCACTTCTGTACTTGCGTCCGAGTCTTCGGTAATGTCGACACTACGGGAAGTCTGCTTTGGAAGCGGGATTAGGTGTGTGCGGTTTCGCCGAACAGACTTTCCATCAGTTTCTACCCAGTAGGACCTAGGCTCCTCTGTTGGGCCGCTGACGACACCTTGGCGTTGTAGATCGATCAGCCAGACGTCCATGTCGTCCTCCAATAAGGGCAGATCCCGGACGCCGTGACGTCGGTCGTAGTCTTGCTTCTGCTTACGGCGATGCTCAACCTCGAACGGTCTTAGCTGCTTGTCGTCAGGCGTATAGGGACGAAGACTCTCTGCGGTCACTGGGAGTGTCGTGCGAAGCCTTCTTCCCATCAGCAGCTCAGAAGGGCTGTAGCCATTCTTGAGAGGGCTGGTCCGGTACGCAAGGAGCGTCTCGTAGGGATCCTTTGATTTATCTAGAGATCCTTTAATTATTTTTACCGCTGCTTCGGCAAGCCCGTTACTCTGAGGGTAATGGGGACTCGAGGTTATGTGGCAGAAGTTGTACTGCTGCGCAAACTTTGCAAACTCAGAATGGCACGTCTTGAGAAACTGGGGCCCGTTATCTGAGACTACCACTTCTGGAATCCCATGTCTCGCGAATAGAGACTTGCAGTGGTTGACAACTGCTGATCCGGTGAGGCTGTTCAGGCGAACTAATTCGGGATACCGTGAGTAATAGTCAGTGACTATCAACCACCATTGCCCGTTTAAGAAGAACAGGTCCATCCCAACTCGTTGCCAGGGCCTTTCTGGGAACTCCGTTGGCTTCATCGGCAGTTTCCTGTTTCGACTGTGCTTCAGACAGACGTGACACTTCTTTACCAGGTTTTCGATGTCTGAGTCAATATGGGGCCACCACACCGAATTTCTCGCTCGTGCCCGGCATTTTTCTATGCCAAAATGTCCTTCATGAAGCTGATTGAGGACTGACTCTCGGAAGACTCGAGGAATTACAACCCTGGGACCACACATCAGGATGTCTTCCCCCATGGCAATGTCGTCTTTGAATGGCCAATATGCCTTGAGGTCTGCTCCTACATCGCGGCGAGATGGCCATCCTTTCGCGCATAACTCCATGATCCGTTTACATTCAAGGTCTAGCTTTTGCTCAGCGGCGATTTGCTTCAGGCTTGGATGAGTCACCGCTAGAGAGGACGTCACGTACTCTACGAAGCCCTGTATCTCCTCGGCGAGCTCTGTTGTTTCGGAATGTTTGACTGGAGACCTGGAGAGGGCGTCGGCCGCTGTGAGGTCTTTCCCAGGAACATACGAAATGTCGTAGGTATAACGCATGAGGCGCATTCGCATCCTCTGGAGCCGTGGCGTTAAGTCATCGATCGCCTTTGATCCAAAAATAGAAACCAGTGGCTTGTGGTCGGTTTCTAGATGGAAGTCTTTTC
Source organism: Ixodes ricinus (assembly GCA_037355805.1). NCBI lineage: Eukaryota > Metazoa > Arthropoda > Arachnida > Ixodida > Ixodidae > Ixodes > Ixodes ricinus. The sequence continues at coordinate 109,360 of JAZHYW010005772.1, forward strand.
CGACGAGGAAGTCCCGAAATTTTTCACACGCCCAAACTTGGGCCAGGCCTTCCTTTTCAATTTGCGCGTAGCGGCGCTCAGTGTCAGAAAGAACTCGTGATGCATAGGCTATGACCTTGAAATGTCCGTTCTCCTGCTTTTGCCGCAGGACGGCACCCAGACCGTACGAAGACGCGTCCGCTGTGACCACAGTCTCTTTGTTCGGGTCGTATATGCCGAGGACGGGGTCTGATGACAAAAGGGTCTTCCATCTTTTGAAAGCTTCTTGTTGCGGGCTTTCCCAGACGAAGTCCTGTTTTGAGGACAACATTGATGACAGCGGCTGCAGCAACTCGGCCATGTTTGGGACAAATCTTGCCAGATATGTTGCCATTCCCATCACACGCCTCAGTTCTTTCTTGGACGTAGGGCTCGGCATCTCAGCAATGGCACGAAGCTTTTCGTTGTCAGGTCTTACTTCGTTGTTTTCTAGGACATGACCCAGAAAGGAAATTCTTGTCTTGCTGAACTGGCACTTGTCCATGTTCAGGGTGACTCCTGCAGTGCTGAGGCGACTCATGACGTCTCGTAGTCGTTCATCATGTTGCTGTCTTGTTGACCCCCAGATGAGCACGTCATCCATGTGACAGACGACTCCGTCGAGACCTTCTAGGATCGATGCCATTCGTCTCTGGAAGTGCTCGGGAGCTGAAGATATGCCAAACGGCAAACGGTTGAAACAAAACCGCCCGAATGGCGTGATGAAGGTGGTAAGAAGCTTGCTGTTTTCGCTGATAGGGATTTGCCAAAATCCTGAATTGGCGTCTATCTTGGAAAAGAGCTTCGCTCCTTGAAGCATGCCCAACGTGTGCTCCACAACAGGGATCGGGTGCCATTCTCGCAAAATGAACTTGTTCAGTTCCGTGTAGTCGACGCAGATGCGGAGTGCTCCAGATGGTTTAGGCACAACCACCATTGGCGCGCACCAAGATGTTGGCTCAGCAACCGGTGAGATCACTCCTTCGCTCTGCATTCGAGCGAGTTCCTGCTTTGTTTTCTCATAGAGTGGCAGGGGTACCCTTCGAGGAGACGTTAGCGCGAACGGTTTGGCGTCGTGCTTTAACTTGACGTCGTACTCTTCTTTCAGGGATCCGAGACCACGGAAGAGGTTCGGATATTCGGACTCGACGTTTTCTTTTTCGATGACTCCGACCCGTGCTGCGAGTTCGCTGAGAACGTCTAGATTTTCAATGGCGGGTTTCCCCAAAAGTGGTGATTTTAGACTTCGGAGTATGTACACATCTTCGAGACTTTCTCGTCCCTTGAGAGTCATTTTCATCCGCACCATGCCCACAACGGTGAGTGGTTTACCGTTGGGGCCGTTGAGCGGGCGTCTCGCTGGTTGTAGCTGCATCTTTTTGAACAAGGTGTGGAAGAGGTCTTCCGGAAGTACGGTTTCGTCCGCTCCTGTGTCGACCTTGAACACAACTTCCTTGCTGTTGACGATCACAGCCACGTCCCATTTTGAAGAGTTTTCGTTCTCTGCGAGGCCCAGAAAACCTGGTTCTTCTTGAATGCTGCGGACAGTTGGTGTCGAACGGCAAACGGTGGCGAAGTGTCCTTTCTTTGTGCATTTTCTGCAAGTAGCATCCTTTGCTGGACACACACTTTTAGAATGACGTTCGCGGCCACACCATCCGCAAGATCCTGTCTGCTTCTTGCCGCTTGAGGCTTTAGCAGTCTTTGATGTTGAAAGGCTTGATGCGTCTGCGGGACTTTTACCTGGATTCTTTCGCGTGGACGGTTGGCTTTTCCCGGCTCGCACGTTGTCTACGTTGACTTTTTGTGCTTGTCCGTTGTGCATTTGTGCCTGTTGCTGACGAACAGTCTCGTGTTGCCGTGCAACGGTCAATGCTTTCAGAAGGTTTAGGTCTGCGTCGAGTTGCAGCCTTTCAGACACCTTTCTATCTCTAAGGCCAACGACGAGTCTATCTCGGATGAGTTCTTCCCGAAGGACCCCGTAATTGCAGGTGTCTGCCAGTGCATGCAATGCCGTGACGAAGTCTTCGACTGACTCACCGTCCTGCTGAATCCGGGTGTTGAAGCGCGCCCTTTCGAAGATAATGTTCCGACGGGGAATGAAGTAGGTGTCGAACTTGCTCAGGACCACTTCGAAGTTCTCCTTTTCAGCGTCGCTGAGTGTGAACGTGTTGAACACCTCTTCGGCTTGGGTGCCCATAAGGTAAACCAGTGCGTCGACTTGGTTTGCTTCCGGTCTTTCGTGCAGCGCCGATGCCGTGCGGTAGCGAAGGAATCTTTTCTTCCAGGTTGGCCAGTCATTTGGAGTTGCAAAAGCAAATGGCTCCGGCGGCGTAATCTGGAAGGATGCCATGGTCTCGGGCTTCGTTCTCCTCAGCGGCGTACCTGAAGCTTGGCTATGGTCGAATGTTTCGACGCTGTCAGCCTTAGGCAAATCAGGAGCTTGAGGCGTTGCCGTGGTTGACCACTTACGCTTGCAGCTTGCTGGAAAGCAGCTTCACTTCTGACACCATGTTCTATTCTGCGAGTTGCAGAGTAAAGACCTCATGACCGGCAAATGGGCAAAGAAAGTAGAACATTTATAACATCGAAAGAACACCATCATATGTACAGATCGAACATCGAGCAGCCAGCCAGGCCAGCGGAGCATCCACCTCGTGAGCCCAGCATCACTGCTCGTGACCACCGATGTGACACGCGCGAACACAGCCGTGCTATGTCACACATTACCTTGTAGAATATCACCTTATTTAGTAATAACTGTGTCAATAAGCATTACATGTTGCATTTAAGTTAACAAAAAAAGACGACAAAACCTTTTTTCTCCAGAAAAATCTTAATATCAATGTTAAGTCTGGTAACAATGTATTTTTGCCGAATCTTTAGAAAAGTTCGGCAAAAGTTCGGCTTAGCCGAATCCCAAGATTCGGCGCCGAACTTTCGAATCGGCAAAGTTCGGCCCATCACTAACAGTTAGTGTGGAACGAGTGGTTGCTCCTCATTTACGGTAACGGGGGTAATCCGAATGAGGCAGGCAAGGAGCCCACCTTCGAGCTCCATCTTCTCCTCCTGCTCCAAGGAGGCAATGTCAAACTCCTTGGCCATGGTCTGCACAATCTCGGCTGCCAGGTGCGTCGTCTGCTGGTCCATGGCCGGGGGCTCTGTGTAGTACTTGATGCGCCCACTGCAAGCGAGGGCAGAAGACAGACCGTTGCAAAGCGTGCGGCGCCCTACGCCAAAAGAATTCTGGGACCAGGCCGTATAGAACCGGTCGTAGCGGATGACGGGACTTGAGAGGCAGTTCAGATGCACAACTGCGCTTCCCTTTCTCTTCACAGTCAAGGGGTAGATAATGTGGGATGCTGGCTTTTGGCATTTTTGCAACTAGTCTCCGCCTGGGCGTCTCGCAAAAACCACAGTGAACCACGGTGTCTAAGCCCATCTCCGACTGGCGTGCTCTCCACCAATATTACTCGGTCACCTCAGTTGTGGAACTTCCCACGGATGCTGTTCTGTGAACAGCATTTCAAGCAGTGTTCAGTGTTTTGTTGTCAGCTAGCAGACAACCAACGGGCGTTGGGCCCCAATTGTCTACTGGCCATCGTTCCTAGATAAAAACCACATAGCCTCGTGCTTTAAAATATAGTAAAAAGCGTAGAGGTTTTTTTGTCAGCACCTCGCTGAGTCTACTGCAAACATGCGCCGCATGCACATTCTTTTTTGTCACTCGGCAAGCGAGAATTTTAAACTCGTTTCGATTCTGACAGCAACACGCAGCAGATGTGCCATTAATGAAACGAGCAATTTTATAGAACGTAGAAAGAAAAACAACAGCATCGGACATTTTGAAAAGAGCATGCAATCCGAAAGCAGAAAGCAAGGTACAGTGGAATCTCGTTGATACGTTTTTCATGGGAACCGAAAAATAAAACGTATTACCCGAAAATCGTATTATCCAAATTGAGCTCAAATATGTAGACAATATGCATACCCGGTGAGAAACTTGCTTTTATTCCGCAGCCTTGAAATAGTCGGTCACTTTGGCTTGGGTTTTCTTCTTTTTAATATCAATAAACGAGCTCTTTTGAAAGTTAAAAAAGATCCGCAGTTTGGTCGGCCAGCTCGGCGTTTTGTGACGAAAGCCCAAAGAGTGTCCAACTCTTCGAGCACGTCGCCTACAGTTATCGCACAACGATCCCCGCAGTCGTCTCCGAGCCCTTGTGTGTCGTCGTCTTGCTTCACATTGATGCACGTTTTGCTTCATGATGCTTCACGTTTCTGACACCGGAGAAGAAGCACCAGAGAACAAACAAAACAGCGAGGCCAGCGAGGCGCTGAACAAACAAAACGAGCCAAAAAACGGAAGAAAATGCGCGGAGGAAATTGCGCAAGAGGCGCCCAACACCGCCAACACTACCTACTGGGCCCAACGCACACCCAGCAACGTGAAACCAGAGTGCGCTACTTTCCGCTTGATGCTTGATGGCGAAAAGCAACGCTCAACTGGGCGGCCATGTTTGAACACCCCAGCGTTAACTGTGGCTCTCTTGCCGTGGCCGCACAACGGGCCGCTCGTGGCTCATTAGAATGTGACTCGAGCTTGTGATTCCAGTATGCTGGAATGTAAAGACATATATTTTTTTTAAATGCCCGTAAGAACTCGTTTTTGGAGTCGTATTACCCGATTTCAAGCAAAAGTATGGTCGTATTGTTTGTATCAAAATACATTGCTCCTATGGGATGTTGACCGGGAAAGAAGAAAAAAAAATCAGCAAAACCCATCCTTTGGGGATGATTATCTACATTAATGCGAATAGCATCAAACGGTGCGGAGTTATGCGCGTTCGTCAGGTGGCCGGCACACTCTAGATACGCCAGCCCACTCTTGAGGCGATTCTAAATTTGTTGACACTTTCACAGCCCTGCGCACGATCTCCGCAGCCCAGCACGTGCGTTTGTGTCACTTAGGAAGGCGAGCAAAGCACGCGCCATACGCACAAACACTCAAAATGGTACCGACCAGACTTTCTGGCGTCTCAGCTAGTCTCAACCAACGGTACTTAAACGGTTGTTTATATCTTTACCATAGGACGCGCTTACAGCGCTGTCACAGCTACGGTGCGCGCGCGTTCCATGCACAAGGGCTCATTCCGCCTCGTGAGGCTGAGCACGGCCACTACATCACCCTCTCCCGAGCGCGGGAGAGGGTGAGCTAGCGGCCGTGCTCAGCCTCACGAGAGCGGAATGAGCCCTCGTGCATGGAACGTGCGCGCACTGGTAGCTGTGACAGCGCTGTAAAGCGCGTCCTATGGTAAAGATATAAACAACCGTTTAGAGTGCGTTGAATGACTGCCTTCATAGCTCTGTGGTTAGCGCGTCTGCCTGCTGATCAAAGGGTCAACGGTTCGAATCCCAGCCGGCGCCGGTCTTTTTTATTTATTTATCGACCCGCGGCGTAAGAGGTTAGATAGCCAGATAGATACATAGATAGACGAAAAGTGCGTGAAGTATCCAAAGAATGCTATTCGCATTAAAACGTATTATACCGAAGAACGTATTATGCCGAATAGTATCAACAAGATTCCACTGTAGCTGACGACGATGTCTCCTAGTGCAGAGTGTGTGCACCCCTTCCAGAGCACAGTTCCACAATGTAGTTGATCTAGCGACGTTGCTCTGCACGCCTCCACTTTCACCACTCAAGTTCCACCCAGTGACTTCACAGTCGTGCAATGCCGACATGTTTGGCAGCAGAACTCAACAGGTGTGCCCACAGCAACCACATATTTGGGTGTCGCAATGCCAGCAATGTCCGCAGTTGTCTGTCCACCACAAGTGTAGGACACACAATGCACCGGTCAGAAATGCCCTCCAGACACCATGGCCACTACGGCAGCATCTGGTACAGTCTTTGGTCTAAAGCAACATGTATTGTGGCCAGTGGTGTAGCCAGGAATTTTTTTCGGGGTGGGGGTTGGGAGGGGGAGGGCTGGTGGCTGGGATGTCCATGACTTGGGGTGTAAATGGGGGGGGGGGGTTAAAATGCATGTGTAAATTATAGGGTTGGCTGGATTTGGAGGGGAGGAGAGGGGCTGAAGCCCCGTAAGCCTCTCCTTCATGGCTATGCCACTGATTGTGGCCCCCTGAGAAACATAGTGACAGGATTTTAACGTATTTCAGCAGTTTTATCACAGCATTGCGAGGCACAGTGCCATTCCCACAAGGAACAAACATCACCGGAAATCTAAGCAATTGCAGCTGTCGTGTTCATGAAAATTATGACAACTTGAAATTTGCATTCATGTTCATGAATACCTCACCCCATGGCCAGGGTTGCTCTGCCACAGTCAAGTCCTTCACAACTATTCGCACATGCCTAAAAATTAACCGTCGGGCTAGTTATTCATTTTGCGCTATAGTAGTGCAATCTGGCCCGACGGATGGAAATTTTTACTTTTGCATAAACTCAGTCACGGTGACTGGGAGCAGCCGTGCGACAGACGACGTCGCTGGGAGTTTCTGCTAAGAACGCACATGCATTTTCTTCACAGGGTCCCCACCAACAGCTGTTGCCACAAAACGCCGGCTAGATGGCAAGAGCCGCCACGCAATTTAGGGTGTTCGGCCATACCCACGTATCTATCTGTCCATCCGGTACAGTTAATAGTACAGATTAGAGTAGTGCAGGCACATACCAGTTCCAGTCTGTGAGGATGCGCTTTGCAGCCGCGATGGGGTTCGGCAGGCCCCCTTGCGCAGCAGGCCCATGCGCTTGGCCAGCAGGGAGAAGCACTCCTCCGGAGTGGAGAAGTCCGGCAGCCGGTAGTGCAGCATGAACTGCGAGGCATCCATACATTCATTCGGTCTACTCGTAAAGAGAGTAGTCCGCCGTTTTAAATGCGTAACACGTACGGGACCAGCCCTTGGCCCTCTTGTGTCTGAGACTGGGTTGTAGCCTCTAGGGGCTGCGACGTGGAGCAAGCAGTTGCCAATTGCACACTCCAAATGCAATCGGCGGCTGCTTTTCCAACGGGAATTTTCTACAGCGTGTGGCGTGGAAGCGAGCACAAACATTCTTACTTGCAGGCTGCCACCAGAGCGGTGCAGGTGTAACAACAATGGGCAAGGTAGAGAGGAGTGGGGGACGCGGAAGGAGGTCGCCCTGCTCAACCTGAAGCCGTGGCCCGGCAGTTTAGGCCCCGCATTGGGGACAATCTCTCGGTGCAGAGTGCAATGGCCGTGAAATACTGGGCAGCCCGTTAAAGTGCCAGAGACAGCCAAGTTTGTTTTCCTTCATTTGCCTCAAATTTGGTTCAACGCTAGATAATGCTCAACTTCTGACTCACATACTATTATGTAAAGACTAGGGGTGTGCAAATTTTCAAGATTTCGAACACGAATCAGAATATTTTGCTTATTTGATTCGTATTCAAATCGAGAATTGCGTATTTGGAAATTTTTGAATATTCGGGCAATGTACGAATATTTGAGTAAATAGCAAATACTTTGTGTGAGGGACATGTCCTGAACATTCAGTTTCCTTAAATGCCGTGTTTGGTAGCCTAAAATTGCGGGTATTGTAGCCCTTTTCCTTTAAACCCTTACCGTTTACGTTATTCAGAGGACTACCGTGTTTGCACGATTCTAACGCGCAGGCAGATTTCGCTCCCAGACATTCAAAAATCAATAAACCTATTGCTATATTACCCAAGCATCAAGGAGAATGCAGGGGTTGGTGTTCCACGTGCCGCACGTGCTGGCCTCAGCAGTAGTAACTTTTCTAAAGCAAATGCCTAAAACAAATTGCATCTTGCACACGCGTTCGTCAACGCTTTATTTTGGTTATTTACTTCAAATCTTTTATACGGGGAAAGCGTGCGCGTGTGGAACACCAGTCCCTGCATTCTCCTTGATGCTTGGGTAATATAGCAAATAATCTATTGCTGCCGATTCTGCCGCGCAGGTGAAACAATAGAGATTGAACCCATACCTCATAGAATGGATTTTAAGAAACGCATGCCAACACAAACATAAATATTGTGCACCAATCGCCGTTGTCAGAGTCCGACCATGGTTCGTTGCTGTCCACAGAGGTAATTCTTGCTTCCTTCTAAAGCGCTTTAAAAGCCACGCATTTCGCGCTTGTACGAGTGTGCGACTGTCACCCCCGGGAGGGTCATCTTCCAAACAACACTTTGCGAGCTCGTCGGGTTGCTGGCATTGCGAGACCACGCTGTGCTGCTCCGCTGTTATCTTTTCCCACCAGAGTGTAGGTGGTTTAAATAAAGCCTCCTAGTGGAATTTATATGGTTTTTCCATTTTAAAACGACAGACACGAGTCTGTAGAAGCGAGAGAATGCGCGTGACAAGGATATCAAAATGGCGAATGTTAAACAGTCACGATGGTGATGGGGCTAACCACCTTATACCAAGATTGCATTTCTCTTTTTCGGTTTCAATTGTAAAACCCATGTATATTTGGGGACCGATTTTAACGGAAAAAGTGCGGGTGAGAATCGTTCAAACCTATGTTCTAGCTCACGACAAAGAAGCAGTTTTGGTTTTCGCCCTGTAACACTCTCTGAAAGCGCGCGAGTGTACCACAATTAACCGCAAGGGTAGTCGTAGACAGACAAACACGTAGAAACAAATACCGACAACGATTGTGGCTAGCAGAAGAGCGTAGGGACATCTTATCCAGGCAGAGCGCCCGCGAAAGAAAACTTGACTGCGACGCCGCACATTCGAAAACATCCACGTTCATTGGGACAAGGTATCCAGTAGTTTGCTATTCGAGCGTCTATTCCAGGGCATCCTGGGGTGTCCCACCTGCTCCTTGGAGGCCCTGCGGAGGATGGAGCAAGCGGGTCCCACGGGGTCCTCCAGGTCCTCGGGCCTCTTGGCGTTGCGCAGGGCCACTGAGGCCTGGGAGGCCCCCTGGGCGGCCATCACCACCCCGGGGCTGTCCAGCAGGGACACGTGCTTGTCCAGCTGCACCTTCTGCATCACCCTGCACACCGGACCAAGGTCAAACACAGAGGGGAAGGAGGACGGCCCGGGACTTTAAGGGAGACGAGAATCTTCAACTTTTCTTTTATCGTGCTGAAACTTAGTATACTGACGTATTTCTCAGTGATGATTTGAAAGGTGCAATTAGTTTTCAGATAGCTTTACTAGATCCTGAGTTATCAATACATTTGTAATTTTTATTAGGTCCTCCTTGTGGCTCGTGGTTTCGCTAATGTGGTCTCCTATAAGAGCGTGCCTGCCATACTGCAAGCCCCGAATCTAAAGCACTAACGCCTGTAACTCCCTCTTCATCAGCACGCCTCACGCAGCTTCTCGGAGAAATAGGTAAGCAATTTCTATCTATTTCGCGGGAGTCTGATGCTCCAATCCAGCAGAAGAAACGGTTGGACAAGAATTATGGCCTATTCTGTCTGGGGCAGACCGCACCCGTCCAGTGCAGTAAACTCTTTCCACTTCTAGTACGCGAAAAACTGGCGGGGAGAGAAAGAGGCTTCCTCTCCCCTCAGCCTTCCGTAGTTACCACGAACCGCACTGCACCGGTGCGATGCGGGCCCAGACGAATTGGCCATTACTTTCCATTGTATCTATTAGCCCATGTGGCGCATTATAAGTTACTTTTTTTTTAATTGAACGATTGTTTCGCGTATTACGCTGTATTTCAAACTCCCGGCGTTCAAATTCATTACATGCGAGTTCTGATATAACAAATTATTTGGTACATCAAACTAACACACGCGTCGGAGAAAGTTTGTTATAAATGGGTTCAACAGTATCGTTGCATTTTCTCCGATCACACTCCACTTTTGTGGTCTCCTAGAAAGCGTAGAACAGACGTTCTGCCGTATTCTAACGACACATTTGCCAGTTGCGTCAGCCGGGGCAACTGCACCTGGTGTATCTTCTGCTCGCCGTTATTCCACTTTCTCTCGGCACAAACGGGGGAGAGGCACGCACACATTAACACGCACGTGTGTTGGATCATTGTAATAAACAAAAATGTGGCCTTTTTGTGCTACTTGGAACTAAAGACTTAAAAATAGGTCATCAGCTATTTCATAGTTGCATAGTATATGCTGCGTGACTATTGCGTGCTGGGAGCATAAATAAATCTTTATTTTCTTGCAAATCCCAGATGTAACGGATTGCGGATGTAGAAAACACATTTCTGACCCCTTTAGACTTTGTTACAACTGGCTTTGAACGGAGAACTTGGTGCCTACAAATATTTAGTTTGTGTCACGAAAAGCCTTCGAGTTAACCAAAGTTGCGAAATAGCCCACTTCAAGTTGTTGCAAAATTTGGGGCATAATTTTTCTAATACGCAGATGCACCACAACGCGATACACCTGTTTCAGCTTTGCATGTTTTTGCACTGATCTCGTATAACAAGTTCAATTATAAAACCGACATTTTTCGCAATTCCACAGAGCTTATTATAAAGACACTCGACTGTAGTCCCCGCACATTTATAGGATAGTGAGGCAGTTAGAAAAGTAACGGTCCCCGTTGCGATAGTAACTCAATTTGAACATCCACGCATTACAAGCAGCCACAAACTATGGACTTAGATTAGCTGGAGACACATAAAAGATATTTAAACATGAGGAAGATACATAGAAAGGGGACGGACAACAAAGTTGTCCGTCCCCCTTTCTATGTATCTTTCTCTAATTACTGTTACCAACACGCTCGTTTTGTACTTAACATAAAAGCTCTCTGCAGCTTGCAGACACTGGCAGATATTTTTAAAGCGGAATGCTTTCACGGGCTGATTTCCAAATTTAGAGTGTCACACATCCGTCTATGCGAGAATGTTCATTTGCTACATGTAGGCGAAGTTATGTAACCTAAATTTAGCGATACATTTTCTCGTTACATTGAATGGCAAAACTTGCCTAAAGTCATTTATGCGTGCCTCATCCAACGAGCCTTCGCGCTAGATCTAGCGAGAAAACTTCCCACCACATTTAGGTCACGTGACAGACGCCGTGACACCATGACCGTGAGGTCACCAAACACCACAATGTGATGATGTCACGGGGCCTTGCGCGATCTGACATCCCGTCTCCACGCGACCCATAGTGGCACCAACCCCAAACGAGCAAAGCGAGCGAAACAGATTTGAACGGGTCAACTCAGACAGATTGGGCCTTATCCGAAGCACGGAGCTAGGTCCCATCCTCGATTCCATCGGAGGCGGACACCCCGAGAGGCGAGTGAGCTGCACGGCCTACTCACTTGGTGACTCCGGGGACGGCTCCCACCGTGCACGCCCGTGACCGCTTCAGGCTGTTCACTATGCTGCTCTTGCCCACGTTCGGGTAGCCTGCACCGGGGAGTTTTTCCACACCTCATTTCACAAAGGGCACTTTTTCCAGCTACATTTTTGCAATATCCAGGCTTTACTCTTTTCCCCATATTAGTTATTATCTCTAAATTCAATATAGCCATTGGGAACATGGCGACGAAGGTGATGCGAAAACTAACATTCAAATTTTCCCACGCTCTTCGGTGGAGTGACGGCACAAGTCGAGCAGGCAGTAAAAAGGAAATGCGGTATTTTACGTATCCTTTCTTTTCTTTTTGATGGCGTGAGCCTGGCCGGCATTCATTTCCCACCATAAATCTCTGTCGGGAACAAGCTGCCGCCCTATTGCAACATCTCGCATCACATTTTCAGCGTTTTCAAAAGAACCTCTCAGCATGCCAGACAAAATTTAAAACCTCAACAACTTTGCAAAAAAAAGAAAAGAAAAAAAGATTGTGACTTGTAGCTTGGGTTCCTAGTTCACATGTGTCTATAAATGTGTTAAACTAATTTTGAGGCAAATCAGTGACTCAAAATTTCGCCAGAGGGATACAAAACTCTTAAAAAATTTTTAAAGTGACTGAACAGGCACTTTACAACAAAGACAAACATTTTACCGCAATATTTACGACGGAAGACAGATTTTACGTTAGGAGCAATTCTGGAAGATCCTTCCATTTTGAGATGCAAGTAGATTTTGGAAGCGCCCCTAGTGAACTCCCAAAAGGTATTCTTGAACTGCTAGAATTGTTTCTGCGAAAATAAACTTTCCCCAAATAAAATTATTTTTTAGCACAACGTTTACGTTATTATTTTGAGCGAGGAGCCTTTCCGAAACTCTATTTCGGCCCGTCAACCCTAAATAGACGCACGAAATAGAAGCATGCCATGAGACTCAAAATGAGCCTCGCAGTGGAAATAAAATGTCTCTTAGCGGGGAAAGTTTATTCTGCGGCGTACCTGTCCTAAACAGGCACTTTAAAACAAATTTTGGGGAGAGTTCAGTGACCCTGTCGAGGTGGCAAGCGAGGTCCGAGAAAGAACGACCTGAAAGCTTGCGTGCCAGATCTCAACTGCCTTTATTCCTCTTCTTCGTCGATCTCCTTTTTTGTCTCCCCTAGTGGGAGTAAAAATCAATCGTCTTCAATGAAGAAGTGACATGGTCGTTCTCGCGTGCGGTGAGCTGTGTGGCTTTGAGCCACTAGAACACTCCCCCTCTAGTGAGTGCGCAAGCGAATTCATTGCGAAAAAGAAAAGAAAAAAAAAAGAAAAAGAATAGGTTACAATGACGTTCAGAACGGGGTAGCCTGGCACCAGGACTAGCACGCCATGGGTGTCGGCCGCCAGCCAGATGTGGTACTGCAGGATGAACAGCTCCAGCGAGATCTTGCCAAGCCAGGCAAAGAAGGTGCTGAACCTGGTCCTCAGTAGGCCACTGATGTTCCGCAGGATAATGTATGAAATGATTGGCACAAACGAGACCTAGGCATGGATCTCGTTACAGTCCGGTTTAGCCCGACAAACCCAGGCAAACGTTGTGTAAAACATCGTGGATGCCGATGGGGATGAGGATCAGGAAGAAGATGGAGAGGTTGCGGACCATGTACCTCCGGTCGGCTGGAATGGCAAACACCACCAGCTTTCCCGTGAGCAGATGGATCTCGTGCAAGATGCACACGAAGATGGAGCCGGCGATCTGGCAAGGAGTGCGTTCGCGGCGGGGCGGCTGCCGTGGTTCCGAAGGGGTCCATGTGGGCCGGTTTTAAACGGTCGACTGACACGACCTCCCGACGACCGCGCCTGTCGATTGTGAACATCTTATCGCCCCTACGCAGAACCTTGTACGGTCCATCGTACGGGGGTTGAAGTGATCGTCGCACAAACACGTGCGTGCAGGATGCGAGGTCTGTGGTCAGATGAATGGCCCGTGTCGTTGGCTGACGCAAAGGAGTAGCACGAAGCTTGCCCATAATGCTGCAGAGCCAAGACGCATAGTTGCCAGGGTTGAGCTGGGCCTCCCTTTGGTTGGACAAAAAGAACTCGCCGGGGAGACGCAGCGTCGTTCCGTAGACAAGCTCAGCTGCGCTGCAGCCAATGTCTGCTTTGAATGCAGTCCTGATGCCCAGGAGGGCGAGAGGAAGCGCTTCCATCCAGGAGTGCTTCTCGTTCGCCATCAAGGCTGCCTTGAGTTGGCGATGCAATCTCTCTACCATGCCATCGCTCATGGGATGGTAGGCCGCGGTTCTTACACGGGTGGTGCCACTGATCTCTATGTCTATTTGCTGGATCGCGTTTGGCCAGCTCCGCCTATGGACCGGAATGCGGTCACTGGCGGCCATCTTTAGGTAGAGTTATATCATCTCTAGCCATCATTGTAATATGGCGGACAGCGCAATGGCGGCAGGCTACCATAAAAAAGCCGTGGATCTAGTACACTGTACCGTGGGTGATATTTCGTCCTTGATTGAAGTTGTTCGACGAAGCAGGCTCTTGAAACCCGGCGTGAACGGTAGCCTCGTCTTTGAGGACCCGGCGAAAGTTCTACGAAAGCGCAGCACCGGGGAAAAGCAGCGCAGCTCGCATCGAAAGCAGATTCCGTAGCGGCGTCTGCTTTCGATGCTTCTTTCGATGCGACTTTTGATGCGTGCTGTGCTGCTTTTCCCCGGTGCTGTGCGATTTCGTGAAACTTTTGCCGGGTCCTCAAAGACCGGGCTACCGTTCACGCCGGGTTTCAAAAACATGTTTCGTCAAACAATTTCAATCAATCACGGAATATCACCCACGCTATTTTGATGGCAGCCTGCCACCACAACCGCCAAAACGCCATCTGACATGGATGGATGATGGCGGCTGCCAAGTGGCTGCAGCAGCTGTATCTTGGCTAGAGGTGATATAACTCTACCTAAAGATGGCCGCCAGTGACCGCATTCGCGGAGCAGGCAAACGCGATCCAGCAATTGTCATTGAGATCAGTGGGTGGTGCCAATGATCTGAGTAAAGGCACTGAAAAGGGTGGATTCAAATTGGCTGCCTTGGTCCGTTGTGATGGTAGAAGGCACGCCAAAACGAGAGAGCCAGTCATGGAGGAAGGCACGAGCGACTGTTTCGGCAGTGATATCGGGAATCGGAATTGCTTCCGCCCAACGCGTGAAATGGTCGACACACGTCAACAGGTACGCCTGACCTTGACAGGGCAACAGCGGTCTGACTATGTCCACACATGGTCCAATCGAGCGTCCGGTGTTGGGAAACTTGCCAAGGGTGTGACCGTGTGACGCTGCACTTTCGCTCGTTGACAGAACAGGCACTCTCGAGTCTATAGTTGTCGGACGTCTCTGTTCATCCCGGGCCAGACGAAACGGGAAGTCACCATCTTCTGTGTCGCACGGATTCCTGGATACGACAGCATGTGGAGTGATGTGAAGACATCCCGGCGGAGACTGGAGGGCACAAAAGGGCGGGGGTTACCTGTGGAACAATCACAGCACAGTTTGTCTTGCGCTCCGGTGAGAGGCAACCACTGCAGCTTTAGTGCGTTTTTCGTAGATTGCAGCTGGCTCAAGTCTGGATCGCCACGCTGAGCTAGCGACAGTCTTCTTAAGTCGAATCCCGGGGGCGAGTTGAGAGTGTTGATTGGGTTACGCGATAGCGCATCCGCAACGGTGTTGTCTACGCCTTTAATGTGGCGAATGTCCGTCGTAAACTCCGAGATGTAAGCCATCTGACGCAGTTCACGTGCTGTATGGGCGCTGCCATCCGAGGTGAGAGAACGGAGGGCGTATGAAAAAGTCTACTCCTTCCAGGAAATGGCGAAAGTGCCCGATTGCGGCGTAGATGGCCAGTAGTTCGCGCTCGAATGTGCTGTAGCGTCGCTCAGTAGGTGTCAGCTTCCTGGAGAAGAATGAAGTTGGTCGTCATACTCCTTTGCTGAGCTGTTGCAAAACGGCTCCGACGGCTGCATCTGATGCGTCGACCATGACACATTGTGGCACCCCTGGCTGAGGGTAGGCGAGGAGTGCAGCATCTGCGAGACAGTTCTTGATTCGTCCAAAAGCGTCTGTCGCCTCATCGGTCCAGTGAACTGCAGTGGTTGGGCTCCCTGGTGCCACCAAGAGGCTGTGAAGAGGGTGCAGGATGGCCGCACACTGGGGAACGAAGCGGCGATGGAAATTTACCAGCCCGAGAAACTCGCGAAGCTGAAGTTTTGAGTTTGGCGGGGAAACTCTCTAATGGCTTCGACCTTCTCTGGAGTTGGTAGAATTCCCGAGCTTGAGATGAGGTGGCCGAGGAAAGCCAACTCCTGTACACGGAGTTAGCATTTCGCGGTGTTCACCACGATGCCGTGTTCAGTCAGCCGCCGGAAAACTGTGCGCGTGTTCCTCGTGTTCTTCCGGCGAGCTGCTAGCAACGAGTACGTCGTCGAGGTAGGCGTGACAGAAGTCAAGGCCATGCAGGACACCGTCGATGAGGCGCTGGAATGTCTGTGCTGCGTTGCATAGGCCGAACGGCATCCGGAGGAACTCGAATAGGCCAAACGGTGTTGATATGGCCGCCTTAGGAACGTCTTCTGTTGCCACGGGGATTTGGTGGTAGGCTCAAACCAGATCCACTTTAGAGAAGATTGTGGCGCCGTGTAAGTTTGTGGTAATATCGTGAATGTGTGGAACTGGGTAGCGGTCAGGAACTGTCGCTCTGTTAAGTGCTCGGTAATCTCCGCACGGGCGCCAGTCTCCTGGTGTGGACTTTGGCACCATCTGCAGTGGGGATGCCCAGGGACTGGATGATGGGCGGATTATCCCGAGCTCGAGCATGTGGTCGAATTCCTGACGAGCTACCCGTAGCTTCTCCGGCGGCAGACGACGGGGCCGTGCGTGGACGGGCAGGCCTGTGGTGGTAATGTGGTGACGCACTTCATGCTTCACAGCCGAGTCCGTTTACGGAAAGCGTGTCAAATCAGAGAATTCCTGTAAGATTGCCGTGAAGCGGGCAAGGCCCGACGGTTTTATGAGTGTGGGGCTCAATGGGGGTGCCTAGAAAGCTTGCCTTGCATGGCCGTTTGCGAGACGGGATCTCAAAGCCGACTGTTGCGCACGTCCACTAAAAGGCCAAACTTCGGAAGAAAGTCTGCTCCGAGGATCGCAAACTTTACATCGGCCACTATAAATACCCAGCGGAACGTCTTGTTGAGGCCCAGGTTGATGGACAGAGAGCGGTTCCCGTAAGTGGTGATTGTCGTGTTGTTCACGGCTTGCAGGGGAGACGAGTTCGGGTGTTTCTGATCGGCAGGCGACGCCGGGATCACGCTCACCTCTGCACCCGTGTCAACAATGAAACGAACGCCCTTGTCGCGGTCGGTGAGGAAAAAGACCGAGGGACGACTCTCTGGCAAGGCGGAGGCACTGGTAGCCCTCAGTGCCGGCCCCGACCGTTTCCCGACAACGTGCTTGCAGGGTGGTACACAGTTGCGTGCGGCGTTACCGTACTTGCGGTGATACCAGCATACCTTCTGCTCCTGTTGTGGTCGCGGCTTGGTAGTCTTGTTAGACTGGTGGGAAACAGACTCCTGCAGTGCCGCTAGTGCGACGGCCAGGCGTGATATTTCATCTCGGATGTCTTGCAACTGGTCACAAGTAGCTGGCTCGGCTTGCACGGCTGAGACGGAGGAAGAGGGCACGGCCATTAGCCTGTCGGCGAGCTCAGCCAACTTGGAGAGGTTCGTTTCCCGGCGGAGATGAGTACCATCCGCACGTTTGTAGGAAGCCGCTGGAGGAAGAGTTCTCGAAGCATTATACTGTCGAGATCCGTCGTCCTGGTGCCGAGCAGTTGTTGCATTTGACGGAGTAGCTGACTCGGTGTGCGGTCTCCGAGCTCCGTTTCGCGAAGAAGTTGCTGAAATTTCTGCGGTTCTGAATTGGTAACCCTTCGAATAAGGGTTTCTTTGAGCGTCTTGTACGCATCCTCCGTGGGTGGAGCGAACAACAAATCCCGGATTTCACACGCTGTAGCGGGCGGCAGACTACTCACCACGTGGTGGTATTTTGCGAGACCTGCCGTGATGCGTCGTGTGGCGAATTGTGATTCCACTTGAATAAACCACAGCTCTGGATCAGAGGTCCAGAAGGGCAGTAACTTGATGTTGGCGGTGGAAACCGACAGGGGATCGTGCTCATGTGGCGAGGTCATGGCGCTGCTGCCAAGTTCCGGGTCACCAATGTTGAGGTGGCAAGTGAGGTCCGAGAAGGAACGACCTGAGAGCTTGCGTGCCAGATCTCAACTGCCTTTATTCCTCTTCTTCGTCGATCTCCTTCTTTGTCTCCCCTAGCGGGAGTGAAAATCAATCGTCTTCAATGAAGAAGTGACATGATCGTTCTCGCGTGCGGCAAGCTGTGTGGCTTTGAGCCACTACAACCCTTTGATGATGTGGGAATTCACCGAGTTGCATTTCCCTACACTCAATGAAGATGTCTGGGGCAAAGGCTGCGCATTCCTGGGGGTGCTGAAAGGTTTGTAAAGTCACGCACCACATCCCCCAGGATCTTTTTTTTTTTTTTTTTAATAATAATAACAACTTTTATTATTCTGGATATTTTCCACGCTAATAATCGAGCTTGACAAAGCCTGCCTCATACAACGTGGCATGGCAGCTGTGAGAAAAATAACTTCAAATTATTGCTGCACTTTGCACATACCCTCTTTGCGTTCCTCCCAGTCCAAGAACCTACAACGCCTTGTAAGACAAGCGCCGGGCAATGAGGTTCGGCGTCGTCATCTTACCTTCGCAACATCTACCAGATACAATGTTAGTTCAACAAGGATTTCAATAAATGTGTCTGGGCCCATTTTACTGTGATATGCGCTTTCCTCTATATTAGACGAAAGAGGGCAATCATGGGCTTCACTGACGTTTTTAAAACCTTACCCCTGCAAATCGGCATAATGTGAGCAATTCATAATAATGGGAGCAATGCAACGTAATGCGAGCGATGCAATGCGAACAATCCGACGTAAGACGAGAAATTGAGCGTAGCAAGAGCAATCCAGCATAATGCGAGCAATTTTGCGCAACGTGAGGTATTGGAGGCACTACGATAAATTCAGCAAAACATAAGCAGGTCAGTGTAAACGATAAATTCAGTATAACATGAGCGTAACAAAGAAAAATTCAGCATAACAAGATCAATTCGGCGTAGTGAAAGAAATTCAAGGTAATGTGAGCAACGAATTGGAGACTCTGGACAACATAGCTCGGCAGCTCCCCCATTCCAGGGAGAGGCCCTCTGCAAACCCCTTCCATTCAAGCAGTACAAGGTTGCGAGGCACCGACACAAAATCCTCGGCTGTGTTCCAAATCTTACTCCAGCAGAATCGAGTTACTCCCACGGGTCACATCACAGGGTAACAGAAGTAGAGCATGGCCGGATGCCAGCGGGTTTTCCAAATGCCAAGGAACAAAACGTTTAGTCTGGAACGAGATTGAGCAAATTGCGTTACACGGCCCTGCGCAACACTCCGAGCACGTAAAAGTCAGTCTCGCCCGGTACAGCCCTTCAAGTGCCACGTGTGGCCATGCACACGATAATCCCCGGCAGTCTACTTCTGCCAACCCTTCACACTCCACCCCAAACTGCCAATGGATGGCCGACAATCGTGCACCCACCTCGGCCAAGCAGGCGCCGCTCTGCACGGAAGGAAGCCTAGCAGGCACCGTGCTGTTCGCGAACCCATGAAACTGCGTCCGGCAATTTCGGCAAAGCTGACACGTATACCATTTGTGCCGTCCAGCCACCAGATGTGTGCCCAGTTTTTCTAGACCAGTGCGTAACATTCTGCGCTACCACTGCCTTTGCCACACTAGTGCAGCAAAGGGGCGATTTCTTTTCTTACTCCTCCACGAATAAGCGCCGTTTGTGGTCACAGAGCTTATTACGGCATAAGTTTCCAGACCAGTAAGGAGTTTATCCAAACACCATGGCACCACTTGAACCAGACAAACATAAAGACTGGGCTTCCTTGCCTGGTACCCACCAACAACCCCGACGGTGATGCAGGTCTGGATGCCCTGGTTGCGGCAGTAGTTTCCCAGCATCTTCATCAGCAGGCTGGCCCCCAGGCAGCGGCTGGACTGCCCCAGGCCCTCGGGCACCTTGGACAGGTTCCAGGACCGGTTGTGCGACTGCGCAAGAGCTCGTCTTGTGGCGCCTTGCATGGCAAAAGATGCTGCATCGTTGACAAATAGCCAACTCCATCCTCTCCAAGCAGAGGTCCAGGCACACTTCCCTCACGACAGAGTTTCTTTTCTATCTCGAGGAACCCTCATCTGGCTTGAACGGCAGCCCAAAACTCCCCCGCCTACGGACATGTAAACAATAATGCGCATAACAGGGCATGTCTGGTTCCTACAATAATTCGGACTAGTTCTATATTTTGGACCTAAAGCAGGAACCGTGACCTACCCAATAGAGATAGTGCATATTCACAATCTATATTTCGGAAAACTTCAACTCCGAAATTTTGATTCTTCTGACAAAATTGTCACGAGCGATTAGCGGAAACACCACCAATACCATTTTAGATTTTATGAAGGCTGCACATAGATTGGCTTGGTTTGACAGTGCAACTTGTGCACCGCCAAGTCCTACCGCTATGTGACACTACGCTACAACCTTTTTTTTCTCTAGCTGCACATCAATATCGTCATCGTTGTTACCATTTTGCTTTGTTCATTTGCCACTGCAGTCGTGAACTTGCACTTCTCATCTTGTCTCAACGAATCGTGTTTTTTAACTACGCTGGTTTGGACGCCATGGCCCTATCTGTTCTTCCACTGCGCCAAGTGTCTCTAAGAAGCATGAAAAATACTCAACCATAACGCTAGAAAAAAAGGCGGCGATTCTCAATCTAATAGAAAGTGGCCAAATGCAAGCAAGAAGGCACTACTGACGGCTTTTTTAAGCCCGTTTAGACGTAATAAAGGCAAGTTTTTTAATCTGCAGATTTTTCGAACTTTTCTATTATTCAGTACGTTTTTTCGGTCCCTGCAAAGTCCGAAAAATCAGCCGGCAACTGTAGCGAGTGATGCGCTAAAAGAGCTTACCTGGAAAAACGCTTTATCTAAGCCCAGCTTGAGACGAGTCCAAGCTCGTTAGGAAAGATACAAGAGCTTCCATGGCCTTTGCGGGTGGTTTAATCCAGGTACCGAGCAGCTTTGCCACAGAGAAGGGCCAGTGTTCATGCACGTGTGTTGAGTGGTTTTCCTCGATTAAATTAGTTGTAAGTTAGCGCCAGTCCATGTTGTATGTGTCTCTTCTTTGTCTGTGTTTTTTTAGGGGCGAAGCTCCTTATAGCCTAGCCATGTCTGTATGTCCGTCCCTGCGTCCGGCGTCCGGTGCTCGTGCTCCCGCTCGTGAGCTCATGTGCTCACGAGCACGTGCTCGTGCTCGTGTAAAGCAAAAAAAAAGATAAAAAAAAGATAAAAAAAGGTGAAAAAAATTATGCAAAAAAAATATGTTTCCACAGTCGACAGGATTCGAACCTGTGCGGGAGACCCCAATGGATTTCTAGTCCATCGCCTTAACCACTCAGCCACGGCTGCGGGACGAGTAGGGGGCTCCGAGATGTGGTAGTGACTCAAGAGCTGGGGATGTCATGGATTAAACGTTGCATGTAGCCGCTCAACGTCTATACAGGAGAGGCCGCTGCAGTCAAATGCGTATATAATCGCGTTAAACTTTGCATGCATTAGCTCAACGTTTATAGACAAGAGAGGCGCTGCGGTCAAATGCTCAAATGCGTATATAACCACGTTCCATACCACACATACTCTTTCTGACATGGATGAAAACGAACGAAAGGCTCGTCATGCTGCGGCTCAGCGTCTACGCAGACAAGCACCACCAGAGCTTCGCCCCAATCAACATCATTCACCACGTGGAGATGCGGTCAATTTTCTAGCTTTTAAGTCCTCTAGATCCAGTTCTCCAGTTACATGAGCTCACTCGTTCCTTTTTTAGGCCACCTAGCAGAGGCAAGTTCCGGCAGACGACTGACGCAGCACTCGAGCGACTCTCTCCCACTACGGCGTAAAAGGAAGCTACCACATTCCGCGTAAAAACCTCCCAAATAACCGAGTGCTAGATATGCCCGAGGCCAGCACAGTGCAGACACGAACGCAGTGTTCAATCTGGTAGGCGATGCGACGACCCTATGCCTCTTACCTACGGGGGCTGGGACGCATTGTTGGAACGAGCACCACGCTCATTTGAAGGAGCGATGTGGGCAACAAAAGAATGTGGCATAACGAGGCTAGAGTCCTCAGAGCTTCTGCCGTAGATTTTAAAAGGGAGATCCTCATTAAAGGAACTTGAAAGGAGCGAAAAAAGCTGGCATATTGTGGACAATAAACGGGTGGCGCTTAACCCGTGCATCCACAAAATCTCGCAACCTCGGAGTTCCCTCAGTGTTTTTCGGTCCGTCCTCCCTTCCCCTTCCCCTCCCTGCCTCCCCCTCCCCTCCCTCCCCTCCCTCCCTCTCCCCCTCCCTCCCACTCCCTCCCTCCCTCCCCCCTCCCCCAAAATGGCCCAGATTTGCTTGAATTCTCATACGAAAGCAGAGAGCCTATCGGAATACGAGTGCGGCGACGAGATTTGCCGAAGCCCTTTGCCCAGAACTTTCGGAGCGCGAGTATAAACTTCTTTTTCAATCGATGCACCGCGAGTATTGCCACATTGAGATCCTCGAGTAGGCCCGTCCAACTAAAAGACCCTACCTTCTTTGCTTTCCCAGACCTGCGCAACCACTCGTTACATCTGTTACAAAGCAGACAGTATGACTGCATACCTGCCAAGTTCGGAAAAACCAAATTCGGGATAGTTTTTAAGTGGGGGCAGGGGGTAGTAGAGGTTTTTAAGAAGAAATATTGATAAAAAATATAAATGAAGACAACTTCATTACATTTATATTGCACTGCTAGCGAGGAACAGCTGGGCCTCGCTATCATTGCAACCGTTTGTTACGACCGCAAAAACTACTTATTTAAGTGCGAGGGAGGGAGGGGGGGGGGGGGTGCGGTGGAATTATTTTGCGTTTTTTGGGAGCTTTTTTTGTCAATCGTACAACCGTACAAATTGGTCGAAATTCGGGAGTTTCCCAAGTAATACGGGAGACTTGGCGGGTATGTGATTACCTCAGACCCTCGACCACTGTTAAGTTGGGCTTAATAAAGGCCAAATGTGGCAAAGAATGTTGAGATTGGAGCCGCTCTTTTTATTTGTAAGACCCATCCCAGTAGCCACTTTTGAAACACCTTTTGATCAATGGAGGACACAACGGGAACATCTGTGAATTGTTACTTTTTTTTAGATGATAAATTTATAATTTTTTTAATTGGTAACTCTCACCCAATTGACCACCTTAATATTCTTTGTCTACAGTTTTCTATTTTGTTGACCCAGAACACTAGACTGCACTAAAAAATCAATGAAACAACTCATTTTTTTTTCTTCAGGCGCATTTTTTTTTTTTGGTATTGGGAGTTTTTTTTTTTTAGAGTTTGGATCATGCGCACATTTCCTTGGTGGTTGCGGAAGCCCATCCCAGTGCAACGACTTCCTCGACATAAGCCTGGGTAAACTCAAATTTTAAATACGGATTTCGTTCGACAGCTTCCCCGGAAAAATTGGGATATTTTTGTTAAGACGAAATGAATGCGCAGCTGCGGTGGATAAATTAAGAAGGAGAAAATTCTGAACGCCCCCCCAGTGGAATGGACCTCGAGATTGTGAGCAAGATGCCTAACCAGTGCGTCAAGGGGGTTTTGTGACCATTCAATGCAATGACATTTCTTTACACATTTTTCCAAAACCGGAGACGACGGACCAAGAAAGGGGACAAACACAAAATGTCTCGGCTCACTTTATCTTCCAACATTTCTTTCCCCAAGAGCGCGGAATGTGCCAATGGCATGAGAGGGTAGCCTCTACTTGCACTCCCACTGCACGAGGGCTCGTGCAGCCGAGGTGCAGTTTGACGCTCACGTCCACCGTTGTGCCTGGCTTCTGCAGCCTCCATCAAAGGGCACACTTTTGATAGGAGTCCTACCCTGGCTGCAAGTATTCTGGCGATCTTCACAATGCCTCGCGAG
Organism: Ixodes ricinus; assembly: GCA_037355805.1. Taxonomy (NCBI): domain Eukaryota; kingdom Metazoa; phylum Arthropoda; class Arachnida; order Ixodida; family Ixodidae; genus Ixodes; species Ixodes ricinus. The sequence goes on from JAZHYW010005772.1 coordinate 132,855, forward strand.
AGAAAAGAGCTCTCCGAAGAGGACGTTGCTAAACAGAAGAGACAGTCTGCCCAAAATCGGCGTGTCTGTCGTGCCAGCGAGACGCCGGAAAAAAAGAGAACAGCCTTTGGCTAGGGACAGAAAAGTGATGTGCATTTGTTCTGCTATGACCAAAGGCTGCGCGAGCGCACGAGGTTCGTCGTGGCCTTCATAGCAGAAACGTTGAAATGCTATAGCATTTCGACATCATCTGCGGCGAAGCGCCGCACAAAATGCAGTTCCGTTTTTTCTTCGTCGGACACTGAAAGCAGATGTGGGAAATGCTGAATCGGTACGAGACCTTACTTATATTATGCACCTATACGCGTCTTCTGACACACTTTCTGTTCCATAAGTGACTTTGGACTTTGGCCTTGCGCAGCAACTCGAAGTCCAGGAATGAACATGAGGACACTGCGGCCTCGCTCCCTTGCCGAGCCAAAATGCCGGTCCCGAGCGGACTGTCCGCACCGAAAGGACCGGCACGATCCCCGACCCTCTCAGTCTCCCAAGACTAGCAAACGCGCTCAAAAGCTAGAAAAGCATTCCAACGCAAAAAATTGCCCGGCCGAGACATTCCGTCAAATACAATTAAGGGGCGCTCGATCGGGGTTTTGACGAGTGGCACTCGCTACGGGAATGACATGCAATCTAGACGTTGTGCAGCAACTGCGAAGGTATAAGGGATTTCTTTTCCATCTACGGACCTGTTCTCTGGGGGCATTGCATGATGGCCTCCGAAATGCAGCCGCGTGTGCAATCCGAGCGCGGAATGCCTCCGCGCCTACTAGATTATTCTACTAATACGCAGTGCCTACCCTACTACGCAGTCCTATGCAGTGGAGGGGAAGAGAGAGGAGTGCTGGCTCAACGCCATTGGTCACACGCACTACGACGTCCGACTGACAGCTGCGCTTCACTACCTCTCTTCGGTAGCTTCACTCCAAAGAGACCGACACGAGCGAGCAAGGTCCGTGCGGGGTTCCGGTATAAGCGGGACACCTCTGCGGCAACCCCCGTCCGACCGAAAATGGAAACCTCACCAGGTTGTTCCTCTGACTCTGGGTGGATGCCTTGAAGGCCAGGGTGGGAAGCTCGTTCCTCAGGTGCTTCAGCCAGCGCTCCAGGTTCTCCCGGGGAATCAGGTCTGCGGCAGAGGAGGGCAACGCGCATCTTCCAACTGCCCCAGAAAACGGGGGCGCCCATGGAGCCGCCCGATGAGCTATGCTTCCAAGTCTACACGCTCCATTCCCCGATCATCTCGAGGGTGCATCGGGAAGGGCGGGCAATGTTGTTTCGTTTCGGATGCGAACTGTTTAAACTTTACCGGAGATAGAAAAGGCGTTTACTGCGAGTTCAGATAACACTTGAAATAACTGGCAATACCGGTAGAAGCCAAGAGAGGAGGAGACCAGAGGGGACGTTGGAGCTCCGGTTAGAACGATTAGTGGGTAGAAGCAAAGCTGGCTGTTTTCGTCTCTACTCCCCCTTCAAATGCGTTTGAACGCCTGCGTTCGCTTTCATACAGTGATTAGAGACGAAGGCAGCCAGCTTTGCATCCACCCACGGATCATTCCAACCAGAACTCGAAGCTCCATCTCGTCTCCTCTCTTTATTTCTGCCCATACAATGCTGCAACAAGACGGCCAAAGCGTCCCAACCCTGACGCGTAGCTCATTTAGTCGCTCCAGACATCGTCGAGCCCCCACAAGAGAAAACCTAGAGAGACCCGTCCACTTTCCGAGGCGGGAAAATTAAAACGAACCGTAGGATAACCGTGGCACTGTCGGAGAAAAGGCTCCCCTATTTGAACCTTCCTTCTTAACACGCAGTTCGTATCAAATTTCTATTTCTTTCCCGTTTCTTCACTCGTTTTTCTTTCCCTCCGGTCTGTTTGTTTGTCGTCTTCTTTTTTACTTAGTATTTTTTTTTTTTTTTTAGAACGTCGATTTTAAGATAATAATTAGCTTCAGTTTTAGGAAATGTGTCCCATGGTGTAAATATGGCGCAAGAACAACTTTCTCGGACAGGGGAGAATTCATTTTATGAACTATGAGTACCACCCAGGCACTTTAAAAAGAAAGTATTTTAGGAGTTAAGTCTCGGATCGAGTAGAAAGTCTGCGAGTTGTTGCTTCGAGGCAATCTTATAGTCAACCAGAAAGGGAGGTGTGACTGTTGCATACGTGAGAGCTCCCCCCCATTAGTGCCTGTAAAGGGAGGCATACTTGGTAAGCGGCACCACCTCGCACTCCCGGCTAGAAAATACTAACAAAAAACAGTAGACTGGGCACTTTGTCACACTCTGTAAACGCCCGCTTATAAACGAAAGTGCGGTACATTTTATCTATATTTCTCGAGCGCTCGTCTTCGCCTGGAACCCGATTTCCAAAGAATTTCCCGGTCTTTGCCATTCTAACACTGCTGCAAGATGACTGGCGATACCGTGGTGACTGGAATGCAAGAAAGCACCAAGCATGGGCCACTCTCGGCAGCTGGGACACGCGAGCAATCGCCGCACCTTCTAGCCCTCCGTACCCTCATTTGTCTTTCAGTGTGTTTCCACTCCACCCGTTTTTTTTTTTTGGCCTGTGACTATAAGGCACTTGCACGAGACCACGAAGTGACGCTGCTTCGGACTCAAAATCTTTGCCCAAATCCACGTCCGTGACATTCGTCCGCTTTTGTTCTTTATCCGCCGAGTCTTCCTACAAGCAAAAGCAGCGTTCTAGGGATCACTCCAATTCTTTCGCGTCGCGAATGACTGCACCCGCCAGAGTCATCGGAAATATGACTGGCACTTGATTTTTATACGTACCACTCTTTATTTAAACTTCGGATGAGCCGACACTCTAAGAAGCCGGCTCGTCGGCGGGCTAAATGGCTCCACCCGACGCTCCCGGGCGGCTCCGAAGAGACAAGAAACAAAGTAAGCTTGGGTTCAAGCATCTCGAATACTTCGTCGGTAGTATTCTTCTCGAGTTGTGCCGTCGACCGAGCGGTTCGCTTCCTTCTGCATCTTACCGATAGCAAATATGGCGCTAACGAAAAATCGCTTACGTGCGCGCAAATAGGAAATATAGTGAAAGGTGTCGCCAGCAGGGCCACAGACGGCTATGCGATGTTGGGTTTGTAGATTTCAAACACGCTGCTCGGTAGCGTGTCCGGAAGCAACGTTGGGTGCAAGAGCCCTACAGAGTTTGGCCGTAAGGACGAACACATTTGGCATGCCTCACAAGATTCAAATTCCAAATGTACATACGTGAAATTAAGCGTGCGAACAATTTTGCAAACAGTTTTATGTCTTTTTTTTTTTCTTTTGAGCTCAATTTTGAGGTAGTAATATATTAAAAATAGAGCAAAAATCGGGTGCCGTGCATTTCCTACGTCCTATACCAGCCCGTTTGTAGTCTGCACACTGGTTTATGAGCTGCCTTCCCAGGGTGGCTCGCTGAACTTGCTGAACGAAATATATGAACAATGGCCACTTGGCAGCAAGCTCACAAACCAGTGTGCAGACGACAATCATCCGGTATAGGACATAGGAAATGCACAATTGCCGTTTGTGCTCCATTTTTAATATTTTATTATCTACCACTCAAGCTGTGAAACAAATATGAAACTATGTTTGCGTACCCAATTTTAGGTGTGTACGTTTTGAACGAGAACTTTGCAAGGCTTGTCCATTATTCCTTAACGGTGCAACTTGAGCGTGAGACCTCGCGTGGCAGGCACGCTGCCAAGCAGGGACAGGACCCACCGATCTTGTTGAGGACGAGGACAAGGCGCTTGCGCTTGGCCAGCACGTACTGCTCCAGCTGGGGACTGCGTGTGCCCAGGGGTCCCTCGCATCCAGCACCTCCAGCACCACGTCCGCTCCCTCCACCACCTGCACAACCCACCATCTTTGGTGCCACTGCCCCACTCGTTACGTACAACAGGGCTTGTGTAAGCATGTGTACACTTCCTCGTCAAAGGGGACGAGGAAGTGCTTAGTGTGCTGACAGCCATGCAACCATCAAGATGTACAACCTTGGTCGTTGACGTTCGCGTCAAGGGCGAGTTGCTTCAGCTGGTGATGGACACTGGCTAATCGGTATTTATATTGCGCACCCCAGGCGGTTCGTTTGGGATTTTGTAAAGCTTTCTGCGCCGCTTAGGCACCCCACGAAAGACGTCGCGAACATCAAATGGGGAGACGATCAACAACAGGCATTCAATGAGCTAAAGCTACGACTCCAATCACCACCGGTTCTTGGTCACTTCGATCGATCAGCCGAAACAGAAGTTCACACGGACGCCAGCAATACTGGACTCGGAGTGGTACTGGTCCAACGACAAGAGGGTACAGAGCATGTGATCGCCTATGCAAGTCGGGCGTTTTCAAACGCAGAACGAAATTAATCGACGACCGAGAAGGAATGTCTTGCCGCCGTCTGGGCCATCACGAAGTCCTGCCCGTACTTAAGAGACCTCTTCAAGTGGTAAACGACCACCACTCGCTGTGCTGGTTAGCGAGCCTGGACAGATTGGGATGCCTCGGCTCGATGTGACCGTGGTTTACAAGTCAGGCCGAAAGCACAGTGATGCCGACTGCCTGTCCAGAGCCCCCGTCGAGTCAACTACCGGCTGCACCAAAGACGGCGATCACAACGATGGTTGTGAATTTGGTGAAGTGTGCGGGTCTATTCGTGTCGCCGACCTAAATGCTTTCTATGAATCCGAGGCGGTAGATGTGTCGCAGGTTCCAGATGGCGACAATCCGGACCACCTCTCGGAAGATTCCACACCGTCTCTGCCACAATACAGCCCGAGACGGTAATGAAGAGGACGAAAGAGCACGAGCTCAAGTGCATTATATTCATGTTCTCTTCGGTTTTTTGGGAGGAGAAGAGAGTAGCGGTGCTCCTGTACGCGCAGTTGAGCAGGCGTCGTTCATGGGCGCAGCTACTTATTCCTTCCATGCCATGGCCTCATGTTGTTTTTAACTTCTAGTGCAGGGGTGGCAGACACGTAGCGGCGGCGCGCAGCTCCCATCATGAGACCCACCACAGCCGCACCGATAGAGTCATGAAGTACCGATGTCGGACCAGCGCTTGCCCATCTGCAAAGACCCTCGCTGACACAGAAGGAAGGCCCCCAAGACCTTCCAAGATGTCCCCAATTTGTTTGTTGGAAAGGGCGAGGTGTGGGCAACCTGGAGATCAAAGCGTCGGCCGAGGTTGCCCATCTGCCAAATTGGGAGTGGTAATTCCTACCGCGACGGGGCCGAGGGCAACTGGCCACGTGAGCAACGCTCCGCTGCTAATAAAAGGCCGTCGCAGCGTACGTGCGTGTTGTGTCATTCCCCGAGATGGGTAGCAGCAAGAGAAATCCCACCGGTTGTGTCATGAACTATTCCCGAAGTGCTCGCTACTCTAGCAGAGCGGCAATGTTCCGGTGGTGAACGTTCCTCCAAAGTCGGTTGGTTTCACAGCAGGCTCCTCTTGGCCGGCAGACGACAGCTCGTTCATCCGGGACTCGCATTTGGCGCAGCGACACAAACGCTCCCATGATGTGGTGTCACGTGCCTCGCTCCGACGCTCTTATGGGTTGCGGGGTCCTCCGTAGTTGACCGAGACATTGTGAAATGGAGTTTCCGTCGAGCGTCCGGCTGCGGAGCGACTTGCAGCGGGCATCTGCCACATCTGCTTCCGCACCACCGGCGTATTGCGAGGCTTTTAGAAAAAGGACACAGAGAACCAGCAACCCATTGTGAAAAAGCAGTGGTGTACCCCATCCCCATGGCATCTGGGTTCATGTATGTCGGACAAACTGGCCGGCAAGGGAGAGGCATCCCCTCCACACAAGCTCCCAGCGCATGTTCAGGCAGCGCTCCTGCTAATCTACAAGCGCCTCTCAGCAAGGCAGCTCCTCAAAGGTGCCAGCAGGGCAAAACTCAAAACGCCCTCGAGAGCCTGAACAATGTCATCTGGACCATCCAGTCCAAGAGTCAGTCCGCCTCTCTGATAAGTGTTAAGAGCGCTGTTGCAGAGGCAGTCTGCAGGTTTAATAGTGGGTGCAGAAAGGCCCTGCAAGCCATCACCTGTCAACTGGGGTTCAATCCAGGCTCATGCTCTCTGCGACGAGCAGCCGAAAAGGACGCACGGCGGATCAAGAAGGCCAACAAAGTGCATGGTGCAGCTTCAAAAAACTGAAGACAGCGGCAAGGCACCATCTGAGCATGCCTTCCACATCAAAGGACTACCGCCCAGGTGGATTCTAGGTGTTCCACGTTTGTGCCGCATTGGACAGAACAAAAAACTTTCGCGTAATTTTCCCCAAGTTCTATATTTTAGGCAACTGTCTAGACTCAACCCTCCGGCATTTCATGAACAATGATGATAGAATGCTTCTGTCTTTTGCATATGATATCCGAGACATGGAGCAGTGCTATAAAGCTATCAGTTTGCATGTGACTTCCATAAATATTTTTTAATTAATATTTTTTTTAAATGGTTTGCATGTAAAATCATAAAGGAACCTTTTATAATTTTTTTTCTACATTTACTGAGACTGCAAAAATAAACTAACAGCTTCTTTGCACAGAATGGGTCTTTGTAAGTGTAGTGACATAAACATCATCTGCAATTTTTACCTAATTAATTAACTAATTTTGGGATAAATTTCTGAGTATACTTAATCTCATAACTTGGGAAGTATAAATGGTATCCTTAAAGTAATTGCTGTTTTGAGATAGCCACAATTACCTACATATATGTATAAAATTTCATTCAATTTGGTGCATAAATAGCGAATATATTTTTAATTGCCACGTTTCCTTTAAATGAAGGAGGAAACGTGTGAAAATTAATTTTGCGGCCGAGTTTTGTGATGGTCTTGCGTTATTCCTAACCTCAAGGTTTTTATTTATTTCTTTTTTTTTTTTTTACAGTGGAGCTGTTAGGGGCTAGGTTCTTGAGGATCGTGTCCGGTACCAAACAAATGTTGACACAAAACTCTGGACAGCTACCGGCATCTACGAGTGATGGTGACAACCGGACAAGCGGCTTGCCGGCCTCGCTCATAGATGGTGGCAACCTTTCCAGCCTTTCCACTCTGGTTTTCACCAGAGTGGAAAGGCTGAATTTCTCTAGGTGTCGTCCTAGATGTCGACCTCGAGGTAATCCTAGAAGTCGTCCTTGAGGTTGTCCTAGACGTCGTCCTTAAGGTTCTCCTTAAGGTCGTCCTAGAGGTCGTCCCTGAGGTCGTCCCTGAGGTCGTCCTAGACGTCGTCCCTGAGGTCGTCCTCGAGGTTGTCCTTGAGGTAATCCTAGACGTCATCCTCTAGACATTGTCCTCTAGGCGTCGTCGTAGAGGTCGTCTAAGAAGTCATCCCATCATAGTACAGCTTCGCTGGTCTTCCTTCTTCACCAAAGCGGAAAGGCTGAAAGTTTTCCACTATGATCGTTAAGCAGCTCGCCTACACAGTAACCCCTATTTGAGCCAAGATCACTGCAGGTAACGGCGTGACAGTTGTACGACGTCATGGGGCGGGAATCGAGACTTATAAGGAGGCGGCAAACACGCCGGTCCGAGACGTGCTCCAAGCATCATAGTTACGTCGGTCGGGAGTCGTAAACAAACCAATCATTTATGCTCCTCGTTCCCAGAGGTAAAGTAAGCCACCAGGGGCACAGCATCTACTGTCCGGACAGGAGAGGGCTCCTATTGTGTGCTGCTACGCGAGAGCTGGCGTCTCACCTTCCTGAACTCCTGGTAGTGGCACTTGGCATTGAGCTCCTTCAGCAGGTGGCCCTGGTTGGTGTTCTGCAGGTGCTCCTTCAGCAGGCTCTGCGGCACCAACAACACAAAATGGGTACATCCAAATAACATTTCATATCTTGTAATATTGATGTTTCCTACACCAGGCAGAGCAGTCAATAGCAGAAACACTGGCTGGGTGGTGCAAGCCGCCACCCACTTGAAAGGGTTCGGCCATGTGCGTCTATCCATCCATCCATCCCGAGGAATTCATGCTACGGGCGTCGCTCAGGGAGCGACTCGAACCGTTGTAACAGCACAATACTGTCACGAATGACAAATGATGAGGCGGTGAGTTAACTGGAAAAACTAAACGCTTTATGGGGCAAACTTGTGCCCAAAACAAGAGATAAAGGATAGTGTCTCAGGCGTCGATGGCGGTGAAACAGCAGGATCGAACGCTGGGGCAAAATTGTTTGCAGCTCAGCACGCGGAGCCCCTTATGTACACGCGTGGGCTTTTGGAACAATCGGCGTAGAAGGTTCAGCGCGTAGAGCATTCGGACTTCGAACAAGCAACAGTATTCTCGAATTTACCAGAACACTAAATATGCAAGAATAAATAAAAGACGCGTCGCTCCCAGCGAACTGAACCATGGCTCTTCACGTGGGAGGCAAGCACTATAACCGTTAGGCCATGGCCACGCTGCCTTCATGGCCAGCTGCGCGTGCGGTAATACTACTTACATTTATTGATTCCAGATATATTGCCACGCGCGTCTGCAGGCAAGCGCACCCACGGCCGAATGGTTATCGTCCTTGGCTCCTAAGCAAAGGGCTCGAGGTTCGATGTCTGGCAGTAGACGCGTCTTTTTGTTATTTCTGTAAATGTCGCATTCTGGTGAATTCGAGAACATTGATGTCCATTCTAGGTCCGAATGTTCTACGCGTCGAACCTTCTATGGCTATTTTCCAAAACCCCACGCGTGTACATAAAGAGTTTCGCATGGCGAGCGAAAGCAGTCTCACCCCAGCGCTCCATCCTGCTGTTACGCCGACTTTGACGCCCGCGACGTTCTGTAGTTATCTTCCGTTTCCTTTATGTTTTGAGCACAAGTTCACCCCAGTAAACCTTTATTTCCTCCCGTTTATTTATTGTTCCTTTGATAACTACCCGTGACAATATACCATATTTTCTGGACTGCTCTATAATCTGCAAATTTAGGCAGAGAAAAAGTTTTCCCTAAGATGATCCGCACCTGCTGCCACACAAACAACGCACTCATTCGCAGAACACCCTGCAAACATGCAAAAGTTTATTCTTCCTAGCAGAAAAGTGATCTCTTCTCCTTCACTTCCCCCTCTCACTTCTTTACATCCTTCTCACATGCTAAGCATCTTATAACCCTCCCAACCTCACCAACAGGGATTAGTCCCACTGACACGAAATGAGCACCGAAAGGGGCTATTGCTATCGCTCAACTCAGACAATGCTATGAGTCCGTCTTTCTTTTTTTTTTTTTCTTCCTGGATTGCTTTTTGGGTTATTCTGCGATAGACTCGAGAGTTTCTTTCCGGGAAGGACCAGACTCCGTTTATATCTACGCTGACAGTATGGTGGAAGCTACGTCGGACCAGTCCTACGTCTGTCTTCTGCCACATGATTGTGCTCCCGCCCATACGCACGTGCGAGGAGGTGGGTCAGGTAATGAAGGGGAAGCCGTCGATTGGTCCGGAGAGCAAGGGACTCCCACCCTACTGTCAACTCAAGAATCATCGGATTCAGGAGGGCAGATATGTCATTAACAACCGACGACAATTCACGTGTCATTCTACGCCATTTGTTTTCTCGCATATTGAGGGGTAGTGCAAGCACACCGAGGTGTCAGACTCGCGAGACGCACGATCGTGGCAGTAAGTCATTTCCACGCATCTGTTTCTATTAAAGAGGGTCAACACTTAGTACCAACTCCAGATTGCTTCGATGTTTGCAGCAAGTGGTAATTGACTAGTTGGTACATACTAATATCAAACAGCGCAGAGCGTCGGAGAAAACGACTCTCTCTTCCGCCTGTTCTACTATCCTTTCTCGTCTGCCGACGTAATGCGCGCTATTTAGCTGATGTTGCACCGCAATCCGCTCCTCCGATACTCTTTTAGGATGCTTTTCTTGCATTCTTTTCTTCGAGAAGAACACGGAATGAAAGCTCAGAGGTATCAGAGTTTGTTGTATTGTAAGCAACTATTCTTGCAGCCACGTAACGTCGTAAATTTCGCCAAGTATGAATTTTGCGAATATTTAGCGGGCACAACATTTTACGATAAGAAGTTGTTTGCTATGTACTCATTCGCGCAATAAATTTTTCTCAATACGTTTGATTGAATAAATTAGCCGATAGTTTGAGAAACAAATTATCTCATTTTGGTATTGAATGCGGTTGCTGAAGCAGTAAAGAACCATATTTTGCTCTCTAAATAAAAAAGAGCAAAAAAAAAGTAAACTGAATTGAACAGAATTAAAATCATTAATCAAGACAGCTTTTTTCGTTCAGAAAAAAAACAACACAATTGCTGATGCTCTTTTAACGGCAAGATGCTTTCCAGACAGTTGATGAAATCTACGAACCACGGGAGGAACCCCATGTGGCAAGCAGATGCCAGCGTGCAAGAAGAATAGGGACTCGGCTTTCTGGAGGTTTAGTCTCCACCCTGTTCAGCCCGAGGCTGAACAGGGTGAAGACCCTGAACTGCTTCCCTTTCGTCGCCTGACCCTGCTCCGTGCGTGCAGGTATGGGCGGGAGAGTAATTACGTGGGGAAAGATTGGCAAGTGACCGGTCAGACGAGCATAGGGTTGGACGGAGAATGCAGTCAGCTCCAAATCTGAGGGTCTTCGAGGAGGGAACCTGGTAGGGCGCTTCTACATTTCTCCGTGGGATTACCAACGGGACGAATCTTTTCTAAGCCTAGGCGCCAACGTTGCCTTCTTTCCCGATGAGGGAGATATGGTCAGAAGAGAGGGCCGACAAAAGTCCTTTCTGCGTCCGTCTTTAAAGGGACACTGACACCCCCTAAGAAAACGTTTTCATTTTTTGCCAGGTGCCTTATTATAATGTTGGAGGACTAGCCAATTAATATATTGCAACAAAGTGGCGTATATTTTTAATAAAGCCCAAAGACGCAACTGCTCGAAACCGAAACCGAAACCCGCGCACGGAGGTCGGAGAAGTGGAGAGGAGCGAGTAAGTGGCGGAAGTCACGTGGCTACACCCGACCATGCGCTTTTTCTTTTTCTTTTTTTCCTCTGTGTAGCAGACGACATGCGCGGCGGCATAGCAGGAACTGTTTGCCATGCGATTCTTTTGCAGTTATGTTTGTTCCGCTCGCTGTTCTGTACTTCAAGATGAGTTGTTTTGTACATTGAGGAGTCGGAGATGAGTAGCGAGTGCTTGTGGTGAATTTCCGTGATCGGCTCCGAAAAGAATACACCCAAGATGTTGCGTGAAGAGCTGGCTCACATGTCCTGCGTCCGAAAAAAAGTGGCATTGTGCGACAGTTTCCGAAAGAACAACGGGATTGGGACCAATGGCTGGCTGCAATTCCTGTAGAACATTTACGGGCACCTCGGAAAGCGGACGCTACCTGATTTATATGCTCCTTGCATTTTGTGGAAAGTGATTACATTGAGTTCGCAGGTGTCAAAAGGAAATCCCATACCAATTCAGCGACGTTTCGTCCACAACATTGGTTTGTTATTTTTTTTTCTTTCTTCAGTGATAATTGTAAAAAAAAAAAGAAATGTAAACATCGCAAAATGTTTGAACAAAAAAAAAGTATGCTTTCACTGGGGATCGAACCCGGACCTGCCGCGTGTGAAGCGGACGTCTTTCCCACTGAGCTACGGGGGATCTCTCCTCCATAATTATGCAGCAGGTAAACTGTAAGTTGTAAAGTAAAGTAAGCGAAAGCACTCCCGGGTCGAAGTCGGGAAGCACCACGCATTGGCGACATTCGCACCTAGTAAAGAAATCGTACGCGTGCATATTCAACTCGAAGTAGACACGTCGTGCTTGACGTTTGCACGAGCGATGTCTTCAGCCACGAGAAGGAGCGACGGCTCGGCGACATCTTCGTGCGAATCTGCTTGGTGGTCGGGCGTGTCGTACGTGATAAATACCAATTCTTTTGATCAGTCCGAAATTTCTCTTTTAAAGGCAGACAGAATTCGCCGGTACCGTAAACAACAGTTCTGAAGTAGAGGTCCCACACTCGCAACTGCTGCCATCGCTGTCCCCGCGAGTCCCACGATACGCAAAACGACGCACGCACAGAATGCTTCCGGTTCTCTGTGGAACTTTTTTTTTTCAATCAACGTATTTGCAGCTTTTTAGAAGCCACAAAAATTGGGTTTCATATTTTTTTCTATTTTAATTATTGAGTGTGTGCCTTCAGTGACCAACGACTTTGATTAAATTTGGTGGTTGCGTCGAAATCTTAGAAAATGGCCCGTGACCACAGAAAAGAGAGTGAGCGAGACTCGAACCGGCCAGTTCTTGATTGGCGGTTTTCAGGCAGAAAGAAACCGAATTTCGAGCCGCAAATTCTCTTCTGGGCAGTTGGGCTCTCATATGTCACGTACAACTAAAAACCGTGGCGAGCATAAATACCCCGTCAGTGTCCCTTTAAGGTACTCTGTCAATCGCAAAATCCGTTGCATCATAATGATCTAGAAAAACTGATCCCTGCATAGTCTGCACCACTCAAAATGTTTTCAACATGTACGGTGCACAAACCATAGTCCGGAAAATAGAGTAATAAAACGGAGCGGCGAAACATAGTGTGGACATGCCGACAAGTGGAACCCGATAGCAAACATCTTAGTGTAGAGAAGTCCGATAAGCGACGTTAATTCCTGAGCTAATAAGGCCGCAAAAATACTGCGGTTTATTTAAGCCGCTAATAAGTGATCTTTAGTTTAGCTCCGGAGAGTCGCGTCACCGCAGGAAGGCAAGTAGCCATACCACTGAGGCCTGCGGTGCCGCATCTAATGAAGACGATGACGTTGCATAGATGAAAGAAACCAGGACCATGGCTTCAAAGGCATTCGGGCTTTCGCGAATGCCTTTGAATGCGAATGCGCTCGTGTCAAAGAAAGCAATGAAAAAACGTTTGTTTTTCCATCGCTTTCTCCGACAGGAGAATGCACTTCCGTCATGCCCGGTGGCTAGCTTCCCCGGTTCTGCTGGTTTCGTTTTGTAGCCGGTTTAAAGTTCACGATTATAAACTGTGTGCGGTGCACTCGTGCGTTAGGCCGCATCAGTTTGCACGGAGATGTACACCAGGCTTCGCCACTTTGAACCGGCGTGCTCGGAATAGTGAGGGACGCGCTGCTCAAAGCTCCAAAAGAGCGAGCAAACTTCCCGAGCTCGATAGGCTCGGAAAGTCTGCTCGCTCTTATGCGTCGACACTGATTGGTTAAGGTTATACGTGGACCACCAATTTTAAATTTTAATAAATACTAGCACTTTTCAACAGCCGTCGTTAAAAGATTGTTGTTACAGTGGCTTCTTGTCTTGGCATTATTGATTATTGAGTTGTTCAGGATCATATGTTTCTTTTGTTGCAATCGCCGGAAAAACATATCAACGAGGTTCTACAGCATTAAAATGAAGTGATCCAGTTACAAGGAACACTGTCAAAAAAAAAAGAAGATCCCTTCAACTATCGTACACTATTACACAACATTGTCGCTTTCCCGCATTTTTTTTTGGCCTCCGCCCCTAAAAAGAAAATAACTAAAAAAAAATAGAAATTTTTCTTTAGAAGAGAACTGGCAGGCATTGAACTTTACCACTTGGGTTAGTGCCCAAAATGAGCACTTTGAACCACAACAGCACTTTTGACGACGGCCTTCGATTCTCAAAAGAGAAGGAAAAAGCTGGCGACCGCTTGTTTGCGTTAACAGTGTCAGGCAGTGTATGTTCCAAGCCCATGAAACCTCAGCAATGCCCCAGGCTACCTTAAAAAAACCCTGAAAAGAAAATAATTTTTTTTTCAGCAGTTTGGTTGGGACACGTGTAACAAAAAATTAATTTTACGGGAAGAAAAAGAATTTTTAGAGCAATATTGAAGGGGCGAGACGTGATCTAGTTGGTAGTTGCCTCCTTTCCACTTGTTTTCTCTCTCGGCATTTTGGGCACGTGGAGGAGAGGTGGACCGGCTTCGCCTTCACATTGAGGGGGAAAGCGCGAATAACCATCTCGTTGAGCGAATGATCATTCCATCATGTCATGGACTTTGCGGGCAGAATTATAAATAAATCTCTCGCTGTCAATATTGCTCTAAAAAAATGTATTTTTTGCAGTCACAACCAGGTTGTTTAGAGTAGTTTTGCAGCCAGGTTTATTGCACTTGTGCATTGGTCGTTCCAATGAAGCCTCAGCCGATCCTCATTCCCTGTACACAAAACCGAGGCACCAGAACAACAAATCTCACTTCAAACCGACAAAATCACAAACCTCACTCCAATTGAGGCGCCCCTCCACTTCCTCAAGGAAGGTGCAAGGACCGGCGCTTACCAATCGCGATGATGAATAAGCAGCGGAGGCCACCTACACGTTGTTGCGATTGGCCAGCGTCGGCCCTCGCACCTTCCTTGAGGAAGTGGAGGGGCGCCTCAATTGGAGCGAGGTTCGTGAATTCAGCGGTAAAATGTATGGCCTAAAGATCACTTGTTCAGCATTCACCTTCAACCCAAAGTCTACTATATAAGAGCATGAATGCACAGTTCCTTTAGAGGTAGAAGTAGCTTCCATCATTTGCAAAGTTGGCTGCGAGTTCCACTAAAAGCCCCATTTCAACAACTCACTAAAGATCTTTGCTTTTCATAGCTTTAGTTATGCACAGATGGCATTGTCTCTTTCACTACCAACTGTGTTAATGTAGCTTTCCGGAGCTCTTCAGGCATCATCTTCCTTTTCATTCCATGATTTTACTTGGTGACTGCCTTTTAGTACCGTTCACCGCATTTCCGATTTGTTTAAAAAGACTGGCTATTTACACCAGTTGTAATCTTAATGCGAAAGCATTAACTGTCTCATGGAGCGAGCTGACGTCATCTGTTTGAAGCGCAAAAACGGCTCCTGGTTTCCGCGCCTTCGGTTCCATGGGCTGGCGCGCGTCGACGGGGCTCCCACTGGCCGCTGTGCCACGGCCTCCGAATTCCATAAGTGCACGCGCGCTGGTACGCAGCAGACGACAAAGGAAACAGACGAGCAGATGACAAAGGGAGCAGACGCGCAGATGACAAAGAGAGCGGACGAGCGGCTTGCATGCTTTCGCATTCACAACTCATAGAGTGCTTAGGTGTACCTTGAGCTTTTTTTTTATTCTACTATCCAAACTCCCCCCTTTTTTACTGCCTTTTAGATAACTTGGAATTGGCGCAATATGGTTTACATTCTCACTGTGCCATTAAAACCCTAATCATCATCAGGTTATGTATAGATCTTTTCACCTAAGTAGTTACCTGATTGGTGGATAGAGGACGCTGATGCACTCATTGCCATAAGGTGGCTTCAGTTTGGTTGGTTTAGGTTTCAGTGTGCTTGTGGTGGTGTTGATGTGCGATGTCATTCATGTTGCACAGAAATGTGTCCTCTGTGGTAGACAACCTGCGACATAGTGGAACTGGGCCACCTTGAAAAGTACAAAGTGGCTTCGAGCCCAAATTGCGGACGTTTTTACGAATATCTGTTTGTTGTTCACGGCTCAACTGACACAGAAGGATTACTATTGTCTGCTGCCATAGTCGTTGCCACTTTCTATAAAAATGAGCTAATGAAGAGACTAATACACATATCAGGGATGGGACAGACCAAACTGGTTTTGGAGCAACTTTTGAAGCAGAAAAGTCCGCATTTTGGAGCACTACGGCTGACAGTTTTTCTTGGAGCACCTTAGGAGTAAACTGCGACATCATTTTAACAAAGCACATCAGCCAAATGTACCATGAGTTACAATTCAAGCAAACCAGGTGTGTACTACAAGTGTTGGAAAGTGTTCGATGGAACTTTACTGTGAAATACCTGAAATTACAGAGATATTTTATTTTAGGAACAAATATTGATAAAAAACGAAGGGGCACGACTCGGGATCATTAATGCTACATACTACGTTGCGCCATACATTGCAGCATGTACAATGCAACGGTAGAATGGTTAGGATGTAAGAATGTGTACATCGAATCCATCTTATGGATGAATAAATGGACAGTATAGCTAAACCAAGGAATCGGGAAGTGGCTTGCATCACCTGGCAATGAAATAGCCAAGGTTATCGACCGAGCTTTCACTTTTCGTTAAATCTAGCGTCACCACGATCTTTGGTGCAATTTTGGTCAAGTTCACCCCTTTGACTCCACTAAGGAAAATGTGAATGTTTCAAAATGGCGCAATTGGAGCAGCTGTCCCAGCCCCGACGTATTCAAAGTAAAAATGCGAGTCGACAACCTGATGAACAATGTGCTGAATCGCAGAGAAAAGTTGAATTCGCAAGTTTAGTGCTCACTGTTTAATTTTTGAGGACAGGAACTTTTGCTGAACATCAAACGACTGAGAAAAAGAAACCCGTAATGATGCCTAGAAGCATGTAAGTACGTAGAATTCCGAGTATGTTTTCCAACATATACTCAGAACATGAAAGCAGCGGGACCAGGTGGGGCCCGAGGGACTCACCAGGCCATCAAACTCTGCGGCTCTCTTCTCGGCGTCCTGGCGCACGTCCCCCAGGTCCCTGTTGCTCATCATGAGCTGCTGGCGGCCCTCCTTCTGCCGCTGCCGCGTCTCCTTCCTCAGCTCCTCCTGCCGCCGCTGCAGCACCTGCGCCTCCTTCAGGATCTCCTCCTTGAAGGGCAGGCTGTTCGGGATCCCCGGGTCCTTGGCCTTGTCTGCAAGGGACACACTTTGCCAGAATTTCCCCGACCACACCTTGCTGCACTCTTCCCACTTGAGAAGAGGATTGCCAGAGGCAAATCCCTCCTCCCTGGTCAGGTGGAAAGGAGGAGGGCTTTGTGGCACTGTCCCACCCCTCTTAGCCTGCGGCAGTTCAAAGAACAGGACATGGGGCGGTTCCACCAAACACTTTTTCACTTCCGGTAAGTCACGGCACGTTGATGAACGGCGTCAGCCACTTTCTCCATTTCTTTACATGCAGATCATTAGGTATTTCATCGTTCTTACCCTTGGTGAAACGCACAAGGATGGAGAGATGCTCCGTTGAGGACCGAAACTCGGTAAGCACGAGGGAGGTCGCATTTGGGTCGCACAAAGACGCACTTACTCAGCCTTTTTTCTTTTCCAAGTTGCCTCGGCAGCATCTACCGGGGCCATTTTGGCCTCCAACGGGTTGATTTCTCCATCAGCGGTTCGTCATAAGTCTGAATAAAGACCGGTACGTATAAAACTCGAGTACCTGCCGACGCTCTTCCCGACCACCCTGGCAGGCGCAAGGTTTCTGACGGAAGGTTTCTACTGTCCAAAAAATGCCTCGCTTTCAAAGGCAGCACTGATTCTACGCTGCAATGTGAGAAATCCGACGTGTTTCGTATGCTGAACAATAAAGATGACCTCCTCTCGTTTGCCATTTTGCCCAACTTGTGCAACCCCTATAGTTCGCTGGTGTTGCAATTAGCTGCAAAGACGTTCAGTTTGACTATGTCAAGCTTCTATGCCTTTGTTACCTGTCCCCAGTAAAATGATTCTTGAACCATGGACGATGGATTAGGGGATGCCACCCACAGTAGGCTCGTATAATTCAAACTCGAATATTTTATACTTCCGGTTAGTTCAAACAAATTTCAAAATTTTGATTGTCCCGCTGTGTTTTTATTGAATTCATAAGCCGCTTAATTCGGACAGTGTTTTCGTGTCATTTATACTTTCTCTTCTCGTGGCCTCGTCAAGTGCGCTTCTTTCCGAGCACCGGTGCACTGCAAAGAGGCAACACACGCGGGTGTTGCTTCTCCGCAGTGCACCGGTGCTCATTAAGGAGCGCACTAATTCAGGCTCAAGTAGAGCACCATGAGCTATGAAAACGGGCACCACGCTGAAATTTCCATAGCAACTTGCGTGGACACTGTGATGTGGCAGTATGGCATAGGTCCACGTCACAGCGGCCGCACAAGTTGCTATAAAAACTGCCGCGCGGTGCCCGTTTTCATTGCTCGTGTGTCCCCTGCCATTAGACAATTTCTTGGCCTGATGAACAAAATTTTGTTTTAAGTTGTCATGTGTCTCTAAACAGTCCATAATAATTTGCGCATGAAATCTATAAAAAAATTGGGGTAGCCCATGTCTGGGGGGAGCAAGCACAAAAAGTTTAGAAAAAGCTGAAGAAACGCCCATTTTTCTGTACATGTCTAGCACAGCTGCACAGGAGATACATTAAAATCAAATTAGTTTCAATAGTTTATGCAAGAAATACTCATGAAAGACAGTTTTACTATCGCAAAGGCCATTGCTTGCATACGTGTGATGAACTACCGCGGATCGACATACAGCCCGAACGTTTGTTCTGTGACAGTGATTTTTCTTTCTACGTTATCTTCGCTAGTGAAAAAAAACTCAACAAGAAAATAGTAGGCATGGGCGAATAGAGGATTTTGGGTCTGAATCGAATTCGAAGCGAATAGTGATTTTGGCCGAATAATTTCGAATCGAATAGTTCGAATAGTACAAGCAACAAATACCACAAGATATGTTTAAACTATAGTTTTATGTTTGCCCTTATTTGGTATTAGAAGTACTGTAATTGTTAATTTTAAGTGTATTGAGTTCGGGAGCACGAAATGGTCGAAATGGTTGGAAGCTTGCGCCACCTGGCCGGAAATCCAAGCCAGAGTAAGTCAAACCCGTTTATATCGAACTCACAAAAAAAAATCTATCAAGTTCGATATAGCGGGTAATTCGATATAAAAGTTTTAATGAATTTGACTCAAAAATCAACTTTCTGCTGAAATATTACACAATGAAGTAGTCTTACATCTTCTGCTGCTTTTTCTTTATTGCATCCGCGATAACGATATTTTTCTACGCTATTGACGGACTCCAAAATGCTGAGTCCGCTGCCTTCTATATTCGCGCATTAGCGCCGAACTATGCCAAGAGCACGGAGTACGTCCGAGCAGGAGCACCTTCTCCTGCAGAGCACCGTTTTGCTCTGCAAGTTGGCTTTCCCCTAAGACAGGTTGCTTCGTTGGGGGAAGCCAACTAGCAAAACAAACTGGCCAATGTTCCTTTCTTATTTTCTGTTTTCGTCCCCCATATAGAAGCTGACTTTCCCCGCATTCTTCCCTCCCACATCTTTTCCTTCCTTTTCGACGGAGGTAGTCTGCTCTGCCCTAGCACTTGTCGTATTTGAATTTCAGTTTTCAGGTTCAGTTTTCCTATTGAGAGCGACTACACTCGCCTCACACTGTTGCCAGCCGCGATCCTGGCGGCAACGGGGCGGCCAAGCTGGATGCAGCAGATGCCTGCAGGTCCATCTTCGGCCACACAGGTCACAGAAGCTCGAGCAGCCATCGGCTGAAGCGACCCTCGCCTTCATTCCTGCCAAAGCTTGTATTCCCAGAATCTGACAGCGTGACACGCCGGCTTAATTGGATGCCGGCACCCATGCATCCATGACCCATTCTTCTAGGCACTGTAGTGGATGCTCAATCACTTGTGCCTGGCTTTGGCAGCATTCTTTCCAATGCAAGGAGTAATAACCTTAATATGCCAGATCCTGAAGCTCGAAAAGAACGAGTGTGTTTAGAAAAAATGACGCCGCCTGTGCACCGTAGCATTGCACCGTGTGTTCAAGCAGAGATACTGGATCGTCCCAGATCCCGGCATCTCTCCGCGAGTGCGAAGGAATATTGTTATCATCGTCACTCACGGTGAGTTGGGTTTTCTTGGCCTCCCGGCGTTTCTTCTTCAGATGCTGTCGGACCTGAAACGACGAGGCGAAGGTTGAACGCTTCGGCAAGCTAAAAGCAGCAACACGCGCTTACCTTTTTCTCCACCTTGTAGCGTTGACGACATGGCACCCGTTTGCTCTGCTTTTCTGGAAAAAGACACCTCGTGAACGTTTACTCACATCGAGCAAGGTCGAAGCTCACAGACATCAGGCTACGAATGTCCAGCGAATCAACCATTCGATCGATCTGTAACGTGCCTGTCATTCCAGTGAAACAAGATGGGACTTACTGCTGATTTTTGGCATGTCTGAAAGGGGAAGTTCGCGGAACACGCGCCCGAAAACACAAAACGCAGCGACAACAGACCCCACACACCACACGAGTTGACACGAGTGTACCAGAAAACCTGAGCAACACGAGTCCTCTGTGGATTGGATTGGATTTTCGAGTTTTGGATACAATTAAGTTGACAACTACGCAGTTTTCTAACCAGTGGAACAAAGCATACTGAATATTGACGAAATACTCAAACACAGCAAAAATTACATTAATCACATTATTCTAAAGTAATAAAACTTTCTAGACTCGTTCGTTGAAAATGTTTAACCGGCTACTAAACCCCCTGGCTCGGCGTGATTGTTATTATAACGCGCGCGTAGTCTTGCGCAGGCCTCACGACCACTTTTATTCCGAATTCAGACCCGTGACCGGAGTTTGTGAGTTTTCCCCGCTAGCCATGTTTCAACGAAATTAGCTCGGAGCTCGTCGTATCGTACAATTGGCGCTACAAAATGTGTAGACCACTTTCCCCGTCGTCGTACTAAAGTCAGGTCCGGCTGGGCGAAACGCTATGGCGTCTATGCAGGTACGTACGCTCGGGAACTTTCGCTCTCGTTCCGCGCATTTTGGCGTGAAAAAGAAGTGGACCGGAGCCCACATAGCGAGCCCTCGGCGACTGACCTGACCAGCCGAAGCCAGGAAAAGCGGCAAAGCACGGCGCCGATCCGTCTGACCGGACGGAGTTTCGGTACCGCGCCGTGATCGAAGGCAGCTCATGTCGGAGCTCAGTGTTGTCGCAGTGTGCACGCATGCCTGACCCGCTTCTTCTTCCTTTTGCTTTCTGCTGGGAAACAAAGAGGTGCCGCTTCTCCAAATTTCAGGCAGTGCATGTCTAATGGACACTTCGACCACGTCCAGTTCGGGGAGTCTTATCGCAGTACGTTTTGCCCAGCTTTCTTCTCCTTCTTGGGCCGCCTGTGTGTGTGTGTACATAGCGTGCAGCGCGCCTGTTGCCCAGACAAAGTCTCGGCCGCCCGTGTTCAAGGCCGTCGCTGTCTTTTCCTCTGCGTTTCGATGAACCGGTCACGGGACGGCTTTAGGACATGCCTACTACCTGCCGCCCGAGTCCCTTCGAAGGGGCCACGTAAATCACCTTCCTAACGTGTCGAGCTAAGATTCGGTACAGAAGTGGACGAAGCTGGTGGTTTTTGTGTATAAAATGCTCAAGGAACGAGTTTACCCGAGGAAAGAGTAGAGCGCGAATTCGCTGCCTACAGTGGCCGTCTGCTAAGGAGAGACGTCTGATTGGCGCAACGGCCGACAGATGGCGGCAGCTGTTGACATACAGCTGAAAGAGGCCGACAAAGCATCTTTCTTATTGGTTTTATGTCTGTTCGCCGCTTTATTAGTCAAAATAACAAAATCTTGCACTGAACTGAAACACCCGCTCCGCCTTTTCCTAAAAAAACATTGTCTGCTCTCGGAGATCAGTGCCCTCTCTCTTACCTGTTGTGTTGCGCCAGTCGCTTTGGTTAGCAGACCGTAGGAAACGAATTCACGCTCCTGATTTGTTTCCTCAAGTAAGCTCGTTCTTTGAAATTGTGATACACAAAATGCACAAGCGTCTGTTGCCTCTGTACAAAATTTTAGCTCGTTACGTCAAGAAACTGATTTACGCAGACCCTTCAAAGGGCCAACATCTCTTTGACTCACATTGCATTGTTCTACTGCCAGTGCAAGTTGCACAGGGTTAGAGATTGTCCAAAAAGGACTGTTCTCGCGCTGATATTGTAAAGCTGATGGTCGACAAGCCAAAACACAAAGATAAATGCACTACTAGTTCAAAAGTCTGCATGGCCACTTGAGCAGGCTGTAATGGATCAAGAGCAATGGTAACCTCGGAAAGTCTGGAGTTCTGGACGTTCTGTGCGTACCATAAGGTGGTGTTTGCTTTTGGATAGGGCCAGAGCTGTATATACACCAACTCATGTTTGCAACCAACCGGTGCACGCCTAGTGGCGCCGCACATGTGCAATGTGTTGTGGACAATACACTAACTCATGTTTACAAACAAACCGGAGCGCCCGGAGCGCCCCTAGCGGACGCCACCGGCGCCGCGCATGCGCGATGGGGGTGTGGGCAACAAGCTCGCCGTCGCCCATAAACAAACCATCGAAATGCGATGTTATCGGCGTCAGTGTGAGTACCCCTGCCCTTTATCGCTTTCGAATTGTTGATTCTACGTCTTCCTGGCAATGTCTGACTACATGAGCGGCATCAGCGAAATTAACGAGGCTCGTTACACCGCAAAACTTCGCGTGAAAAATCTGACATGCGGCGATTCATTCCGCGTGGACGCCGCAGAATGTACGCTAAAGCCTGATTCACATGATGAGATTTCGCTCACAATTTTCAGTCGCGACGTCGCTCGGGCTGCAAAAGCGTGAACCGTAGCTGAGATGGTCGACGTCGATACTGAAAATCGCGAGCAGAATCGGACGAAGTGAGTCAGGCATAACAAGTCGGTGATGGCCGCTGGTAACAATAATCAACATCTCCTTGTATCTACTGTTTACGTCGAGCCTGCTTACCAACCTTCAAACTTAAGTCTTTTGAGGCCTGCACTTACTTCTTATCGCAAGTACCGGGCCAACATTTGGTCTACGGGCCGGTGTCGTCTAAAAGAGCAGACGGCAAGCAGAAGGGTTTGAAAGAGCAGACGACAGTTTGAACGATCAGACGGCCGTTCGAACTTCAAGACGCACTGAACGTAGTCCGCAGGTGGGTCGTACAACTTGACGGTTTTCCGGCGTTCATGTCGGAACAGAACAAATAAATCTGATGACCACAAGTATCCGTGAATTCAACCCAAAGTGCTTCCCGCCCAAGCAATTGTGGTCCGGCGGCGTCTGGTTTACCATTTTCACGGCACATATCCACGTTCTCGGACGAACCGAGAACATGAAAACTGATCTTCAAACCTTTCTCGACTCTTTTGGTACAGCCCCAGTCGCGGCGGTTTGACGAAAAGGCATGTTTTCGTCAGGTTCCTTTCAAAACAACGCAGGAATACACTCCTCACATGGGGCCTTCCGCCCACAGCCCCAGACCGGAAGTGCGACCGACGCGCCACCACCGCGCCGTGACGTAACAGAGATGAGTTTGTGTATAAGCACGCCAGAAGATCGCCTTTTGCCCGAATAATGTCCGTATAGACGCCACAAAATGGGCGCCTAAGCCCGATTCGCACAATGTGATTCTGCTCACTATTTTGTGTCGCAACATCAAGAAACTACGGTATTCAACATTGAAATTAAAAATCGCAAGCAGGATCGGGTTGTGCGAATCAGGCCTAACAAATCTGCGATCACCACCAGTTACAATGGTCAACATCCCCTTGCATTTGCTGTTTAGAGCGAGCCGATTTACTCTAAAGCACTTGAAGTTTGCGCATCTTTAGAGGCCTATAATTACTTTGTATCCCAATTACAGTGTCGACGACGCGCATACCCTCGACGTGGTCTATGGGCCGTTGTAGCTTGAACGTGAAGACAGTCGTTTAAACGTGGAGACGACCGTTTCAATGTGAAGACACACCGAACGCAGTCCAGGTGGTTCGGACCACTCGACACTTTTTCTGCATCACGTTGGAAGAAAACAAATAACTCTAAAGTAAACGTGGCCTCCGCGAATTTACCCCAAAGTGCTTCCCGCACAGGCGATCGTGGTTGGACAGCGTCTATCCACATTCTTGGGCAGGTTGGACAAAACTGACCTTGACAGCTTTCCCAGCCCTTTCGCTCTAGCCTCTGTCTACACAACTCTGCGGAATCTGGAGAAAAAGGCCGAGTTTTACCGAAACAAGGTCAATTTGCTTTGTCGTGGACACTTTAAGTATTTCTGGTGGATGGAAAAGCGTTTCCTGCTATTTCAGGTAGCTGACAACAATGATTTTGAGCAACAAGATTGCTGAAGGGTTCTGAAATGTAGCTAATTTGCTGGCTCTAGTTCCAGTCATCTTGATTGAAACCCATGTGGCTCGCTCGATTTACCCGAAGGAAAGTGCAGGCCCCAAGTGTGTTTCCTAGTGGATTTGGTGGTGGACTAACTCTCGCGAGGTTAGAAGGAAAATTGACCATTTCCTCGCCGGTCGTTTTAGTTTTTTTGCCCGATACCCCAAAGTCATCCCGGCGACATCCCACGCTGCCTGGTGATAGCTACAAAAATGCAGAGGGGAAGGAGAAAGGGCTTAAAAGGGTGAGGAAAGGAATTATACTTTTGTTTTTTGGGTTTCTAGTCTAGGTAGCACGAGCTACCATCCGTTAGTGTCCAACTGTCCATCCGGGGCAGGGTACTTGTAGTCTCGTTTTAACGCGGCAATTTGCACCGAGTGCGTCCGACGTGGGTAAATGGAACGGCGAGTGGAGGTGGATGGCCCTTTCTGTGTTTGGGGCCGTCCGTTGTGGTGGGGTGCCAGCGTGGAAGAATGGCCGTCTCTCGCAGAAGCGGCTGCAGAAGGAGCTGCTGGCCATGCAGAAGGAGCCCCCGCCGGGCGTCAGCATCGACCCCAACAACGTGGGACCCAACCTCACCCAGTGCGTACACACCCCGCTCGCCCCCCACCTCGGAGTACCCCGAAATTGCTTCTTCTTTTTTTTATAAGAAATACCGCGTCCAAGCAGGGGAGCATTACATCGATGTTTCGAACAGCCGATGCGATACAATCGATGTTCGTAGCAAGCACGCGGTCGGAGGGCAGTAAATTTCATTCGTCGATTTTCCGCACAAAAAATGAGTTTGTAAAGTCATTAATTTTAGGAGCACACTGTCGGATATTTTTCGAGTGGTTCTCTCTCGCCGAGGACCGGGGAGGTGGCAAAATGTATGGGTCCTTCTCCAAACTGGATTGATTATCAATGATTTTATAAAAGAAACCTAACCTCGCAGCCTTCCGTTTATAGCCTCGAGCGATTCCAGGGCACATTTGCATATCACGGTGGAGGGAGGCGCCTAAAATTCGAAAAATCTTGGTACCATAGTAGTACAACCGATAACGGTGGCTAAGTAGAGATTTCAGCTTCTGACACAAATTATGTGTTAGTGTTTTTGAGGCGGCATTTGGCTGGGGGTTATGTTCAGTTAGTGAAGCAGCCGTCTGTCCAGTTAAGCCTCTGTCCAAACGTACGCCCTTTCCCCAAGACTTGCTTCCCGCCCTCACCAACATTGTCGGCACTTATCCTGTATCTCATCTTTCTAAAGTGATTAGCTTTCTTAGGATCTTCGGGCCACTTTGAGGCATGTTTCTGGCCATTTATATTCCCCACTCAATTTAGCGGGGAAAATGGCGTCGCATGACTCGATGTCACGTGACATTCAGTTTCCCCGCTAGATTTAGCGGGAAAATTGATGCGTGACCGGCCGGGAGTCTTTCAGTTATCTGTGCACCTAATCCCTTAATTAGGCAACGACGTAGTTGGCCCTGCCTGAATTTTTGATGATTATTTTTTTAGCGTCGGTAGTAGGGGCGTCCATATTAATAAAAAAAAACGATATAACGGCACAATGTGTTTTGACGTCGGGCTGCCCTTCATTCGCAGTTAGCAGACAACTCCCCTGCAACTCTCGTTACTGGAAAAAGGTTAATTGAGTCCCAGCCAAGTGCCGACGTGGCATTCTGGGCCCCACACTCGATCGAGGAAGATGACACAAAGAGTACGCGCCTTGTGTTGGGTAAACATGGAGCTCCGTGCAAAACAGTCGCACCTCTGGTGATGCGATTGCCGCGCCATTTGCGCAAGCTGCGTTGAAGCACTTACCCCGCTACATCCCACTGCATTTAGGCCAAATGTGAGGAATTCGCGGCAACGTTGCTCCGAAACCTAATTTCGCTTTAAATACCGAAAGTATATTAAATGAAGCCCTGCCATAAGGCCGGATCGTTACGGTAGGCTCGTGCAAATTTCAAACACTTTCGCTTATCGCCTTAAATTAGGTTATAGTATTGGATTTGATCTGTGTATGAAACATTGAGAGTACTTTGAAGTTTTGCTATATACTCTTGCTTGCTGTCTGTTCTGGATAGCTAGCATTGTTGAGTGCGCTTGGCACTGTGCAGTGGTGTAGAGCAGTAATACCACGTAGTAGGCGTTCCATATTTCGGTTCACCGCACGTTAAAAGGAAAGCACCGCTCCGGACCGGGACGTTATGCAGAATTTCTGAATAAAATTACGGCTAGTATATATGAGAGCTTGATAATGTGGATGCTTGGGCAAGTTGGTAACTCATGCTTGGATGGAACAGCGCGGATGAACAGTCACACTCACATGCACACCAGAAGCAAACAGACTCGCAGCGCTGACTTTCAACTCAGTTCTGTATTTCTTCTTCCTCAAATCTTCAGCTTCTTCACATTTCTCATGCGGAAAACAGTATATCGGGCAGACCGGGAGGTGTCTCAATGACCGGTTACGAGAGCATCATTATAACATAAACCGAGTAATATCAGGGAATCTAGGTATCCATTGCCGAGATTGCGGGTGTTCAGCGGACCTGAGTAATTGCACTGTCATAGCCAGAAGTGGTAATCAGCTGACACGGGAGATCATCGAAGCTGAAAAAATAGCCAGAATGGACAAACAATGTGTTAGTGTATCATCCGTAGCTTTGTCAAAAAAAGAATTGGACTATCTAGAGATATCATCAAAGCACCGATAATGATGAGAAATTTTTCGCTTTATTTTATTTTTATTATTTTTAAAAATTAATTTTTAATTCAATTTTTTAATATTGTGTTTTTTAGTTGTCTTTGCATGATTTATCTAATTATGAATTGTTAATGGGTATTGGCTATTTGGTCTCTGGTGTGTAAAAATTTAAATTGTTCTCATTAACGGCAAATGTGAAGAAGCTGAAGATTTGAGGAAGAAGAAATATAGAACTGAGTTGAAAGTCAGCGCTGCGAGTCTGTTTGCTTCTGGTGTGCATGTGAGTGTGACTGTTCATCCGCGCTGTTCCATCCAAGCATATATATGAGAGACTGTGATATTCTGTCTATATATTTTTCACATTCGAGAAAACTTTTATGGACTGCTTTATTTCTTACGTTAACTCATTTAGTTATTACCTTTATGTGGGTTCCATCCGTTCGATGGCACAGTGACTACGGTAAATTAAAACAGAACTGGTTGGAGCAGTAAATGCGTGTTTGGGAACAAGCTGAACAAGTTCAACAAAATAGTTTTTTTTTTTTTTTAAGAAAGCATATTATTTACATTTTTGTCTTGTTATTGTTCCTCGTGCTTCTACTCGCAATTAAGCCGCTAGCCAGGAAATTAAACCTGCCACGCTGTTGCCCAGAAGCAGGAAGGCAGAGTTGACATAAATGCATAAATCTTAACACAATATTCGAACTAGCATGAATGAAAAAGACATGTGTGCTTATGCTCCAAAAGGTGCTCCAAAATGGCTCTGGCCAATCGCATCGCTGCACCTCCTATAGTTCGATCGTCAGTAGATGAGGTGGGAAGCAACTCCTGCGCAGCAATGTGTTTTGGGTGAACTTCCATGTCTATGGAGGACTACCGTATTTATTCGGACATGGATATAAGTATTTTTGTCTCGGGGACTCTCTTAAAATGATGGGATTGCTGATCGTAACCTGAGCCCATGGAGCTAACCCAGACTTCCCCCTGTCGGCTGCTGCTCCTTGTATGCCGGTGCAAAGCGGGAAAAGCGCATTGCATGGGGTGCACAATGACAAACTCGCTGCAAAACAAAGGGACAGGGAAAGCCGACCACTGCAGGAGCACTTGCGCATCGGAGAAAAAAGTGGGAAGATAAACGAGCTGTTGTGAAAACCGGATAATTTTCCGAGCCTAGTTGAATTTGGACGCCGTGGTCGGCGAGGCGAGTGAGGTAAACGGGAAATTAATACTCGTATCCCTACGGGTGTTGGATAAGACCGGCGCTCGTGTTTGTAATAACCTAGAATTTATCGGCTAGGTTCCGTTCCATGTCGGCGAGGTGTGCTCTTGCCTCCCTGGCCTTGTCTCAACAACTTTTCAGTTCTTGTACACAATGCTCGCGAGTGCATTGCCATCATCAGTCGGGGGCTCACGATAATCTCGTTCTGCCGCGCTGGCCGCCACTTAGTGCCACTGTTTTCCCACAGTTCAGTTGCTAGCGTAGGGAGAAGCACTCGTCACGGGCCGGTGAGCATGTTCGGATGTTTTGAAGCAAAGGAATTCCTCCATGTTTGTGTGTGTGTGCTGACTCTGTCTCGCAGCTGGACGCAAAAAAATAAAAGTGCAGCTATTGTACTGTCAAGCAGAGAACACTGCCGTGTTTGAACGTGCCGCGGTGCTTTCCTTGCACCGACGTGACATTGATGCGCACCACCTGCGCATTTAGTCGCGGCAAATTATTTCCTTTCCCATTTTTGGAAAAGCCAGGGTCGTAAAAGTTGCTTTAAAAAGGTCTCCACAATGCGGTACCAGTTAGCCGCCTGACTCTATTTTACGGTCTAGGACAGTGTAAGCTAAAATATCCGGGCGATGACTGAGAAACATCTTGTCTTGGGACAGAGTCACTGGCTTGTCTCGGTCGTCGCTTGGTAGTTTCAGCTTATGTCCTCCTAGACTATACCTGACATACATATTTATATACTTGTTTCAGAATTCACCTAAAGAGGCAGTTTTTCCCTTAACTATTTATTTTTATTTTTTATTCTTCCTCTTAGCATCTTTTCATCGAACGATGTGCTTTAAGGATAGTAAAAGAATAGATGTGCAGAGTTTTTTTTTGTTGTTTTTTTTTAATGCGAGGCAGAACACAATGCAAATATGCTTATAGTTCCTTAAAGATGTAACAAATAGCAGCACATCCTGAGATGGCATTTAGGCAGGAACTTTCGAATGTGTGATCGCTGCCATACATGCGTGGCGAGGACCGTCAAAGCGGTAATGTGCTACCTTATGTTAACCCTTATATGTCCCTTACATGTTATCAATTCTTATATCTCCCTCAGATGTCATCAACTCTCATTTGTCCCTTAGATGTCATATCAGCAACATTTTGATTGTCACCCTCCACCTTGCTTGGAATGAAACAGGGAGGTGCGAGCCCTTTTCAGTCTGCTGGGGATCTGCAGGAGGGTGCCTCGAGGGAAGTAAACTGTCGTAACTACGGGTTACTAGAAATTGTGTCAGCTACACTGGCCGGGAAATAACGGTAGCTAGACCCACGCCTGAGGTTGACGGCGCACGTTAGGAGGAGGCATGGAGTGAAGACTAGCTGGGCCTGGTGGCTGATAGCTGCCCGACTGATTTGTGCAGGTGGGTGGTGGACATGGACGGGGCAACAGGCACACTGTACGAGGGAGAGAAGTTCCAGCTCCTGTTCAAGTTTAGCTCCAAGTACCCCTTCGATTCGCCCGAGGTGAGACTGCGGCGCCATTGCTTGAAAGGCTGACTCGGACGTCTGCTTTCCCTCGCCCAGGGCCCCTTGTGCCGGCACCTTTAGCCGCAGTTATGTCATCCTTTACCGCAGTTACACCTCACCACCTTCACCACACTGTACTTTGGGCAGCTGTTTCAGAAGTGATGAGTGCGGAGCTTCGATTGGCACTCAAGATGCGCAAGCGTACGTGGTCCCATAGCCTTGACCGCATAGCCGCAGAAAGTTGTCCGAGATTAGTATATAGTGGTGACTGTGGTGAAGCGTAACTGCACTTAAATGTCGCATAACTGTGGTTAAATGGGCACTCCAGCATTTCCTTCGTGGTCCCCAAATTGCCTCCACATTAACCAAATGGACCGACAAACATAGCTGAACCCCAAATATTAGGCCAAAATATTTTTTTTCTGCAAAGTTATTGAATTTACAATTTTGCTCGGCGTTTTTTTTTAAAACAAAGTCTCTACTGGCAACAATAGAAATGTGACTTTAGCGAAAACGCGTCGGAATACACCGAATGAAGGGCGTGCAGGGGAACTTGGACTGGTCATTATTTGAGAGAGCAAAGCTACCACTTCAAAAGAGCCGACTAATAGAGCGCACGGGTGTGCTGCTTTTAGGTGCCACCCTAGCGATGCTGAATTTTGGTGAAGGTCTTATTTGTGACATGTTGAAAGTATCGAAAATTTACTTTGGAGAAAAAAAAAGGAATGAATGGAAGATGATGTAGTCTTAAAAGATTGTAGCAGATTAGTAAGGTTGAGCTGCGTGTGCAGCGTAAAGACGCTTACGTTAAAAACTTTGATTACGATGACAGGCCACCGCATTCTTGGTGTGCCAGAGTGGATCATAAATTCTCTAACCCAACATCTCCTGGTTGCCAGACTCTCAGTAAGTTCAAAGGAATGCTTTCCCGGTTTAGGGATGAGACACTGGCGCCACTTTACAGCACATCCGACCTGTATATAACTAGACTGAGGGCAGTATTTCTGAGCTGGTTTGATTTTATGAATTGACTTTTGAACGCTTCTTTTTTATGCCCCTGGCTGTTGGTAGACTGTTTCTTGCTTGAAACAAGATTAAATTTTCATGCGCGTTGCCCTATCTAAATGTGATGTTTCCCTGCTAAAGCTTTCAGGAGCTCATGGGCCAATCTCGTGCAGTTTTCAGTAGGCTGCATGTGCATTTCGATTTAGCACATTTGCACGTCATCAACCGCATATGAATTCTAAGCATAGTTTCCCATATTTTTCGGTAAAATCGAGAGTGACGGGAGCATACGTTGGCAGAACCTTTGGGAAATGTCTCTACCACATGTAATGAACCTGCATATGTGCTTGAAGGATCAGATTTTTATTCCTCCAAGTCTGCGTCACACAATATGAGAGTCCTGGCTGGCAAACTGAGAAATATAATCGTGTCTTCTCTTGATTTGCTGCTAAATCTACGACCAGCCCTTTGACGTCCTTCCCTTGAACCGTTGAACGCTTCTAACGAATGTTTGTGGGAAAATGGAGGCCATACCGTTGAATGACAGCCGTCCCACCGGCAGTGTTTCTCGCAGAAGTGTCAAGTACACCCTTTTTTTGTTCTCTTTGCACTCAAGCGTCACCAGGTTTCCACAACAAAACACATCAATGGACATGTCGCACTGCGGATGTTTTCGTCTCTGAACAGAAAGCAGTATGCACCATGCTAGCGGGACGGGGCCATAAGCCACCCAACGGGCATCGCGCTATATCCAAGCATAAACATAATTTCCAGCCATTAGTCGGACATCCTATCCCAAAGCGCATAAATGGAAAAATGTGCCGATCCACTACGCGGGTGGGTGGAGACAACACTGGGTGGCATCCTTCCTTGGGGTTGCCAGTTGTTTGTACGCTGCGTCCGGGGTTTTAATTGGTCTTGCCTGGGGACTCGGGTGCCAGCATTGCAGGAGGTGCCTGGCCTTAGTATGTGCTGGCACGCTGAGAGAACCTTGGCTCACATTGTCTCGCTTGTGAGCCGAGAGCACTTGGATAGAATTTTACTCTGGGATCCCTATTGTCATCGCGCTAATTGTAACCATCTTGGTGGCGGACAAAGGGAGAACTTGGGACGTGCACCGGAGCGAATAATGCCGAGCCCGCACATTTTAGAGCTCAGCACAATGCAACGCTCGAATTAGGTGTTTTCAATTCTCTTTTGGTCATTCGCTTCGCGCACACTCGGCCCACAAGCTGCTCGATGGGGCGAGTTTTATGGAGTACTTTGGTCAGTTTGGCACTTCATACGGAAGCAGTGTTTTTTCGGCGCCGACGAAACTGGAATGAATCGAGAAAGAACCGTAGATATTCCTATGCAGGTACGTAGCCAGGGGTGGGACCATGCCCCCCCCCCCTCCGAAATCTTCCATTTTGCTGGGACCTCCTCTCCCCCCTCCCCCTCATACAGCATTTTGTCATAAGTGCCCCCCCCCCCCCCCAAACAAAATCTTGGCTACGTGCCTGTTCCCATGTACCATCGACGTACAGAAGTGACAATGCTCCACGAAATACTACTTGGTTGCAGTTTATTACTCCTCGAATGTGCTACAAATTGGGAATAACATTCCAAAGTGGTATTTGTTGGGCACTCTCGGGCGCCAACGGTGGGCATACAAAAGGTAGACAGACGTTGGAGCCACTGGACGGGCGAGGCAGAAGTTCTGAAAGTGGCCGACCCCTCCCCGCCAGGTGACCTTCCTGGGGCCCAACATCCCGGTGCACCCACACATCTACAGCAACGGCCACATCTGCCTGTCCATCCTGACGGACGACTGGTCGCCCGCCCTCTCGGTGCAGTCCGTCTGCCTCAGCATTGTGTCCATGCTGTCCAGCTGCAAGGAGAAGGTCAGATGCCACCCAGACACCTCTCCGACCTGCCTTAGCGTACCGGATTACGCTCTCCGGTGTCGCATTCTTGGTGGTCGGTCGTCCGGCAGAAAGAGCGAGCGTTGCCGTCGTCGCAAGTTCCTGGCTGCCGAAGCTTGGGTGGTCTGCCCAAATGCAGCCCACGGCAGAACAGCTCGGAAGCTGGATGCGGCAGGCAGTCGGTCGGGAATCGAGGGACCACGCTTGAGAAACACATCAGTCCAAGATGTGTTGCGGGCCCCCTAGTTCCGGTCGGTCTAATCCACCTTTTTCCAAATGTCGGGACGTTCCGCATGGAGTGGGTAGAGGACGGGCTTGTCCAACCTTTTTTAGTATATTCGTAGCCAGGATTTCTAGTCTCAAATCTTCGGGATGAGCAGATCTGGTTGGCGTTACTGAGTCGTCATCACCAAGCCGTGCGTACGACCGCGGTACTTTAAACGAACCCTAAGTTGCTACGGCGTGAGTCCACGTCACTCGCCTCTCGAGAAGAAGTAGCCGACACCGGAAACGGACCATAACTAGTATTTAATGAGGAAAATTAAATTATAAATCGTTCCATTAAAAAATGTAGACTCATGAAGTGACGACGCCTGGATTGTTTTTGCTTCTTTTTTTCCACGGAATCAAAGGTACCGTTCTCCTTTTCTTTTCATCAGTATACTGCAATATCGCGAGAGATGCCCTCCCCCGAAAGATAACTTGCCCCCTATTTGTGGCAAGATTTGCTATTTTTCAGAAACGCCGAAAGATAGCCCACTTTTATTAATTGCTGGGCCCTGGCCAATGGTAACATGGTCAGAAATGGGTGTTACTTAGCCACGACGAGAGATAAGCGAACATTGCTGACTGCTGAGGACATCCGTCTTTGGTCCCTCCTTACAATCGCAAGTCTCGCAGGCCACGGTACCTAAAACTAACATTTTTTTAAACTTTCTTTGATCGCACATCGAAAGTTAGCCCACTTCATATTTTCACCCGATTTGCTTTCGCCTTTAGGTGGGCTATCTCGGGATATCATGGTACTTGCGTGTCGCATCGTGTTAACATTTGAGGAGGCTGAACGGCTCGGTTTAAAACGAATTGGCCGACGCCAAACACGAAAGCTCTTTTCCGCAAAAATAGGGCTAGGTAAATGAGGCGCGCACACAACGTTCAAGATGGCGGATCCGTTTTGGTAGCGTGCAATCTCAAGCCCGGGAGCGTCGAGCGTTGTGCGCTTGTGCACTGCACATTTCGGAAAAAGGTGAATTACCGCTAGGCTGGAGTAGAGGGCTAGTGGGCTCGCCGGTCCCCCGGTGGCACTGCGACCGCTGCCAATGAGTCGTGCGTCTATTACTCCAGTAATAGATGCACTGTCCAGAAATGAGGCCCACGTGTCCGCTTTCCCGCGAGGCATACGTACGGCCAATTATCGCGGTGTACATAAAAACTTAGTAGATAGCGAAGCCGAGAAAATAATACTTTGCAAAACTATTATCCACAGAAGCGCCATTTTCGCTCGAGGACGTTGTCTCTGTCCCATATATCGCCGAGTTCCCTTTGGCGATAGCGACGATTGGCAGTCCGGGTGCTCTGCGGGAAAGCGGACGCGCGGGTTTTATTTACGAACAGCGCAGTCAAGTAAATAGGGTGTCTCACGTGTGAATAGATGCTCTCAAAGTGGGTGAAAATTTAGTTGCGTTCACCTTTATCACGCATTTTGCGCATTTTGTTCTCCCCGCAGCTCTGCGGAAATATTCATCCTACCAAATGTGTCTTCTAAAACCTGCGTCCGTGGGAAACCATTTGCATCCTTTCGTTTTATTGCGGATAGTCTGTGCACCCTAGGATTCTCCGTGGGGCTCCATTTGGGATTACTCGTGCTTACTGGTCTCTCATTGTGAGCTACCGAGCGTCTGCTCCTTACAACCAAATTTCGGCGCTTATTTTTTGGTCTATTCGTGTTTAATGGAGCATTATCACATCAGACGCACCAATCTCTTGCTGAAAAAGACACGAAAAGGAATTTTAAAGCGAATTAAACGATTAGCAAAGAGCACTTGGTGGATGTCGCTAACGCCTCGCTTGTAATGTCCGTCTAGGAACCTTGACAGGTAGTGACGGTAACTGTCTCGCCTCCGGCCATGACTAAAGCCACGGCAAGATAAGAGCTGAAGGAGGAACTCCCCCTCCTTGAGACTTTCTGTTGTATCTCCCAGAAGTCGCTATTGTCCCTCTACAAGATTATAGAAGATTAACCCGTCACTTAAAATTCGTACAAAGACAGCTTTGGGGTTACTTTTGGCGGCCCGATCACTGGTGTGCTTCGGCTGCTTTCAGCGGATGCTACGAGCCATCGGGGCCTATCCAAGGCCGTGTGAATGTCACGTGGCCTTGAAGGGGGTGCACAGCGACGCACGGAAAGCGTATCACGGGCTACGTCCACAGAGCAGTTTTTGGCTGGGATAGCTCGCAGCGTTTGCTGCGTCCGGACGTAAGGTCCCGAGACAAACTACGTCACGAGCGTTTGCCAGAGTGGGCTGTCTATAACGAAAAATACAGCCTTCAGGCACAAAATACAAATGTGCGATTGTCATTTACGGATATTGTGGATCATATTCAGCCCATTTGTGAACACGGGTATATTTAATCGTTGAAGTATCCCTTTAACCTAGTAGTCAGGTTTCCGACCTTTCCGAAAATGTCGGAGCTTTTAGCGACAAAATTTAGGCAGTGTCAGTAATTATAGATAGTTTTGTGGGTGGCTCAGCAACGCCGCAAAATGCATATTCACCTCATTTGACCCACGAAAGGTCTCCGAGATTTCAATAAAAACTAAATTTTTGGTCAGTGGACCCTTTGCAAAATGTATGAAACTCCAAGCAGCAGGTTGAGATTGTAGTTTTGTATGCTGCAGCAGCATGTGCTGGGATTTGCTTTTGTAGCTCGTATTATGCAATTGTTTATGCACCGTAGAAGCAGTGATTAGCTGGAGCTGCTACACCAAGAAAATCGACATGTGCTGCACATAGAACTGCAATGGCAGCCTGCTTCTTGGTGGTACCGTAATTTTACAAAAGGTCTGTCTATAGTCAAGTGCTGTATTATTAAAGAATGAACATAGGGGATTGGAAAGAGTCGGTTGAAACCAATGGGCACAATGAGTATAAATAAAGAGGCACAGGAAGGACACTGGGACGGGCATTCCCGCAACCTTTTTCCTCTTCCGATTCGAAACCACGCAACCATTGGAGCAACTTAAAAGTAAAACTGCCACGGGGACAAGTGGAAGATACACAAACACAGTGCTGTTTGTGTGTCCCACTTATTTATTCTCATTCGTAACTGGAAGCTGGAAATGACTGCAGTGGCCCTTTTTCTCCCTCGCTTTTTACGAGCAGGCAGTTTTACTTCCAAGTTGTTCCGAAGGTGGTTCCGAATTGGAAGAGGTGTGCCGACGGGTGCGTAGAGGCGGCTTAGCATTGCGAGTGGTGGCGCAGGACTGAGGCTGCTTTCTTGCTCGTGCGCAGAAGAGGCCGCCGGACAACTCGCTGTACGTCAAGACGTGCAGCAAGAACCCCAAGAAGACCAAGTGGTGGTACCACGGTGAGTTGCATTGGGCCTTGGGGCAGGTGCCCGTGACCGTCGGAAGCCACCTCCCTAACTCGCGGTTGTGTTACGCCCCTTTCCCCGAAATAATTGGCTTAGTGTAATGTCTATTTATAGCAGTGATGGAGCCATAGAGTTCTTATAATGTACACTAGAGGCTCAGCTGGCACTAGTGTGCTCTTGCAAAGTGGAGTGGACAATTGACATCCTGAAAAGGCATTCCTACGGGGAAAAGCGAGTGCATTTTTTAAATGCCTTCGCATTTATTTCCCTGGTGCATGTTTGAAATGCACCACCGCAAAAAAAAAAAAAAATGAAAATGAAGAAACTGCTTTTTGACGGCCGTTGCCACAGTCGCCCCTGAAGAAGAGCCGAGTAGGCATCGCAACGTAGGGTCGCCAATTAGGGCTTGGTTGGATGTCCCCCATCTTTTTTAATTAGGGAGTGCTAAAACAGGTTTCTACATGCATATATCTGTCCACTGTTGGACACGGTTCCCCCGAACGCACTGTTGGCGCTTTTCTGCATGAGGGATTTGCGTGCCAAACGAATGAAAGACATCTGGAAAACCAAGATAGCAACAACTATGCAGTAACACTGGATCAGTAACTCCCTGTGCATGTAGACAATCAAAACAGAGTGAGGGCCAAGTAATTATAGTCCAATTTGCAATAAATAAGTATTCTTTTATTGTCCCTACTCATGCGTATGTGCACAAAGGTGCTTCTAAAACATCACCCGCATGCTCTAAAAAGTCTAAATCTTTGAAATTAGGTGAAGCCAAAAAACGGGTGCCCCATATAAGCTGCTCGGCATAGAAAAAAATAAGAAAAGATACCTTTCATAGCCCAGATAATTTATTCTTTACTCTCTAAATGTTTGTAACCACTCTCAAAGACTCTCAAAGTGACATTACCAGTGATATGGTTAGGGAGTCCCCTTTCTACCCTAAGTCATGGACGTCCCAGCCATCCCCCTCCCACCGAAAAAATTGCCTCGATTAGCAATATATAAGCGTAGCTGGAATGCTGGCAAACCTTGAACACACTCTACATTTCTTTCTATTGTTACAGTAAATTTTTGTTAATTCGACTTCGACGGGACCTTGA
Organism: Ixodes ricinus; assembly: GCA_037355805.1. Classification (NCBI taxonomy): domain Eukaryota; kingdom Metazoa; phylum Arthropoda; class Arachnida; order Ixodida; family Ixodidae; genus Ixodes; species Ixodes ricinus. The sequence goes on from JAZHYW010005772.1 coordinate 169,898, forward strand.
AATTTGGTTGAATTATCCGAATGATTGAATTAAAAAAAAAGGACAGAAAAACGGTTAAAATTAAACTTCCTTTTATTGTCCAAAGTACCCACGGATGGTCTGCTGCCGCCTGCGCTTAAAACACGTTTCCAAAACTGAGCTCCGGAGAGCAGCGTAACTAAACGTCACATTCCCAAAAAATCGCTCACTACAAAACAAAAAAAAAAAGAAAAGTATTGTATTTATTTGAATTTAAAGTGCACCTTTTTTTCCGGGGAAATAGGTCCAAAAATCACATGCACGCTAGAATCGAGTGCGACCCAAAACTGCGCTACCGTATCGCCATCGACATTTCAAAATGGCCGTTCCATTACGCGCTGAGAAGCTGAGAGGCTTAGAGCGTAGCCAGCTCGTGTGTTTCTTGGGTTTGTATCAGCGTGGAAGTTCCCACTGCAAAGACACGCCGCATTCACCATGATGCTGGATTCAAAAGAAAAGTAATATTGTGCACGGAGAGCGATGGAAATCGGGCTGCATAACGTGCGATGGGCGAAAGATGCGTGGTGCATGATCCCGTCTGCCATGGTTATCAAGGCCTTCAAGAAGTGCGGAATTTCTAACGGCTATGGACGCCACCGAAGATGAAATGCTTTGGGCCACTGACAGCGATAAGGAGTCATCCGACAACGATGACGAGTGATGCATACGGCCCCACGGGCGCTGCACCGGACTGTCGTCGTGATGACGACCTTGCCGGCGAGAGACAGCGCCGTTCATTTCATCGCAAGATTAAAGCATTTGGAATAAACCTTCGTTGTTCCAAGCGAGAAAAAGTTTCATTGCTGTACACAACCTACAAAATCTGGTGCGCGTAACAATCAAGGTCATTACGTTTTCTTCTTTTTTTCGGACCTCGAAAAATGGGTGCGCGATACAATTGAGGGCACATTAGATTCGAGTAAATACGGTAAGTTTTACGAGTTGATTTGGGTGCCAAACAGCCAGACCGTCAACAACAACAACAACAAAAAAAGATGGACCGCGCACGATGCTACAGAAAAGCGCTTTGAAAGCACGCGCTGAGAAAGCTTTACGAGCCGACTTTGGCGCCAAGCGCGGCCAGACCATCGGCAGCAAAAAATAACAACAGAAAAAAAAAAGGAATAGAGAATTTGTGTTTTCAGGCAGGCAAGAGGGACCGCACACGATGTTACAGAAAAGCGGTTGAGAGCGCGCGCTGTCTCCCCGCCCGGCCACATGCTATGTTCTCCGCGCTACTCCCCGCCAGATTAGTTGCGCTTTCCCGTGTCATTCGCTACGGTCCATCTCAACGGCATAGAGGTGCAGGCACATATTTGCGCACATTCGGCTTTGCAGCAAAGGGCCCGTGTTTCGCGGTACGTTGGTGGTTTTTCTGCCGTGGTGCCGTGCAATGTGAGCCCGCGCCAATTCGCTCGGGACGAATTATCCGAATTATCCGAGTTTGCACTATCAAACTCGGACCCTCGTTTGTGCAGCCGGATGCAGCCATTCTCCCCCTAGAAGATTAGCCAGTCGCTCAAAAACTCGGACAAAAGTTGCTTTCCCACCCCGTTCAGCCCTAAGCTGACAGTGCTGTGGAAGCTACGTGCTTCTTGGGCCAGCCACACGCTCGTCACCCCACGGGCACTTCGAACGGCTCGGTTGTAACGCGATGACGCTATTGACACCACCACAACGCTGACAACGCCACCAAGGGCAAAGCTCATAATCCCGCCAGCCTTGCTACGTCACGAATGCGGGAAACTTTTCTTTCTGTTTTTGTTTGCGCCGGATATCCCATGACGCATCGCGCCCTCCGTTCGCTTCTCTTCGAGCGCTCGCTCGAGTGCACCGTTGGAACGAAAAATATAGCCAATCGTTCAAAATACAAACCTGCGATTATGAATTACGGTTATTACACGTCATGCTCGACCCATTTCCGAACGAAATTTGAAAATTTCAAATTTCGGTTCAGTATCCCTTTAACTCTATGGGGTGAGTGACGGTTCGGCGAAAACGTCCAAATAATCAAACGTGTGCGAAAATTGACGTCCAAAAAATCGGTTGGCGACTGTAGACGAAAATATGAAGCTAAGTAAATCACAGTTGAAGTGTTGACAGTGATTGCATAAAACTTCATGGCAGTTGCTACGCAATAAGTTTAATCAATATGTAGAGTAGTTCTTTCTGAACAAGTTGTGATAAAATGGCCTGTAATTCATTCACAAGAACCTGTAAAAAAAGAAATATATATAAAAAAAACATTTCAAACCAATGAGCCGATTTTGCAAGAGACAACTGGAGGGGCCATCAAGAATTTGAAGCCCCAAAGGCGATTTTGTTTGGCCCTTCTCTGGGAAGTACATTTACATCTGTCCGGGGCTGTAATCCTGAGCTACTCCTGCCTTGTGTCGCTGGGCATACTCTTTCTTTGTGCTGCTGGTACTCTGTTGTGCGGCGTTTTTACCGGTTGCATAGTGCAGACTTGCAGCAATGGACTCGCTGGTCAACTTCCTTCCCTGGTTGTAAATGGCAACAGCCTCTGCTGCAACCCTCTTCACGCTGTCCAGGGAGGCATTCACATTCTTGGACGTCTGCGTCCAGATGACCGAATGCAAGTTCTCGCTCGCGTTCTGGGTCTTGTCCTCACTGCAATGTGCCAGAAGATCTTCGTTGTTGAGCCTCGCAAGCACGGGCTCATGTGCAGCCCGAACACAATCCAAAAGCGGATTCTTGTGTGGCGGAGGCCGTTGAACCTGCACCAGGACTCGGCTTCATCGGGGCACTTGCTGTGGACGTCATGTCCAGGAGGGTGGCCTCCACTGCCCTGCTCATCCTCGGAACATTGTTGCTCTTGCTCCCGCGAGCCATAGTAGTTCTGGATCAACCTTCTCCCGAGTCGGCTTGCCCCTTCCACCGAGTGCTCAGCCTTGAGCTTCCTTCTTTCCACGAGGTTGTGCGAGACAGCCCCCATATGCTTGTGAACATGATTGATATAGTCCTTCTTGTCAACTTTGACGAAGCCATACCTATCTGCCTCTGTCAACGCACGAAAGGTCCGACTGCCGCCATCTGAGAGAACGGCGGTGTTATGCAGTTCATGCTGCTTGGCCAGGGATCTTTGAAACATGGTCAATGCAGCTTGAACCTGCGTGCGACCAGCATTACAGTTAATGTCCCTTCGACACTCGGGGGCCGAATACCAGTCGCTGCACCCCTCCTCCAGTCTGGTCCCAGTTTGAGTAGACCACACAGTTGAAGACGAGGCTTGAATGCAGTTGGATAATGCAGCCCACGCCTATGTGGGAGCTACATCCTCTGGTCATCCAAGATCCATCAAAGACGACAACGACGTTGGCAACAGGGTTCGATCGAAAAGTCTGCGTACAGCTTCTTCACGACTGCCACACTGACAACTTCGCTCGAACTTGCCGAGTTTTCATAGGCTCGCGCAAATCTCTTCAAGTGTTTGTGGAAGGTCCCGCGGGGCAGGCCACGGGGGGACAAGTTTGTGCATGCACAGAAGTCCACCAGGGCCAAACTACTTTGCCGATTGACTGAATCCCCTTCGTGGCCCGCACGGTTCACTTCGAAGGGAGTGATCTTCGCTGCTCCGGACACTCTTGGTGAAGAGAACTGCTTTTTCTCAAACTCGCGCACGATGCAGGCGAGCAGAGGCTTGACTCCGAGTCGTACTCCTTGCCCTCAGCCCGGGTGATCATTGGTGTTCATGCAGCGCAGCTTCCACGCTACATCTGCACGAAGAGGTCGTTCGGGACCTTTGTGTCCACGACAATGAACTGTGTCCCGGCATTGCTTGTCTGGACTCTCACATTGACTCCGAGAG